>JAODAL010009515.1:0-110308 GCA_025379985.1 Phyllomedusa bahiana | reverse complement strand
CAATGGAAAAAAGGGGCAAAATGGCCAGCAATAACCAACCCACTAGATGGATCTTAGCCTTGTTTAACCCAATGGGTGGTTTTTCCCGCAGAAACATCCCAAAAAAGTGACAAAAAGATCCCAAAAAACGCCCCTCGGTTTTTTATTCTGCAGCATTTTTCTGTGGAGATCGGTTTTTACAACAAGTTTTTAAAACTGCCGGCGCCTGAAAACAAGCAGAAAAAAAAAAAAAAAAACCTGTGTAGACTGACTACAGGTTATTTTTTGTATTAAGTTTTTTGTTGTTTTTCAGTGGAAAATTGACCCAAAGTGGTCGGCGGCAACTGGGCGCCCGGCCCCTCCCCTGAGTATGTATAAACCAGAACGAAAAACGACAAACAATATGGAAGGTAGAAGAACAGGTAAAAAGTTGGAGAGAGAACACAGTAAAAAAATTTTAAGGCAAAAGGAAGGTCAGGGGCAAGCAAAAAATAGAAACCCAAAAAAGGGGATATAGGGAATAAGCCACCAGATAAAGAAAGATATCCCAGAAAAAGGACTGAAGGCAGGATCCAGAAGTTGGGGGCCCCAGTAGGGTGTGTTTTAAATTTAAATTGGTCTTGAAAACCCAAAAAACACCCTGAGGGGTGCAGAAGCTGTCAATAACCCTCATCCAATTCACCTGCAATCTCACAAGACAGCATGCAGACGGGTGCGAAAGGAACCGTCAATCTATCAGAGTTTAGAAAGGGCAGGTTAGACAAAGAGCATATCTAAAAGGTGGTTTTGCTGAAAAATAAGGGCAGGAACTGTGCTGGGGCTGCCCAGGCACGGTCATGACGATTTTTTTTTGCAGTACATAATTGTGTAACCCCAAATACATATGCATGTGCATTGGCAGCTTGCCTGGATTATAGCTGTGTTGGCAAGGTGGTTGTCCTTGCTAAAACCTTGGAATTTTTTTTTATTTTGTTGTAGCAATGTGCCAAGCAGCAGCCATCTATTATTTTTGTGTGTAGAATCTTATCCAATGAGTCAAGCTTGGGTCACCTAGAGATAGACGAATTTCTAAAAATTGATTCGGTCCTTCCCCGAATTTTCCGAAAAAAAATTGTTTGGCCCCGAATTATTTCGGCACGAATTGCGTTAAAAAACAGCTTTTCAGGTGACAGAGCCTAGGGTGCTGTAAAAACTTTTTGTGCCTGCTTAAATATGCAGAGGGGCTTGGTTTGGTTTCATCAATGTTGTTTTTGTATGACACGAAGATCCCGCACTTTAAAATCGCTTCACTATAAAATTCCCGGGGAATTAAAGAGGGCAAAAACTGCCCAAAAAATTGGGGGGAAATGCAGCCGGGATAAAGTCATGCCAGCGAAAGTGGAAAAAAAAAAAGCTGAGAGCTCAGGTGGCAACTTAGTGCCCAGAGTGTGGGGTGAGGCGGCACCCCCAGTAGCTGAGGTCAGAGGTGGCACAATGACTTTGGGGTTGAAAAAAACTAGTAGGCCAAAAAAGTGGAAAATGCAAGTGTAGGGTCCACAGCGCAGCATGGGTGGCAGTGGACAATGACATTCGGAGGTGGCAAAAACAGGAGTGGCACAGAGTGGCACAATAAACAGTGTGGAGGCACGCGCAGAACGCGGAGCATGGGTCAGGAGTGGCACAATGATTTTTGGGGAGGGGGAAAAAAAAGGGTAGGCCCGAGTGGCAAAATGAACAGTGTGGAGGTCACGCGCAGCAATGAGGTCAGGCAGTGGCACATGAATTCTGGAGGGGGCTAAAACAGGAGTAGGCCACGAGTGGCCCAAAATGAACAGTGTGGAGGGCCAGCGCAGCAGCATGAGGTCGACAGTGGCACAATGACACAGTGGGGGAGGGCACAGCAGCTGCAGCCGAGGTCAGGCAGTGGGCAAAAAGACATTCTGGAGGTGGCAAAACAGTAGTGGGCCAAGGGGGCACAATAAAAAGGGGGGGTTGGGGGAAGGGGGAAACCGTTTTTGGAGGGGAAAAATAAAGGGGGTAAAAGACAGGGGGGGCCCCCAAAATGAAAACGGGAAAAAGTGTGGAGGGCAAGCAGAAAAACAGCATGAGGTCAGGCAGGGGCAAAATGAATTTGGGGTGGAAAAAATAGGAGTGGCCACAGAGGGGCACAATGAACAGTGTGGAGGGACGGGCAGCAGCAGAGGTCGGGGACAGGGGCACAATGATTTTCTGGAGGTGGCAAAACAGTAGTGGGGCCACAGAGGGGCAAAATGAACGTGTGGGGGTAAGGCAGCAGAGCTTGAGGTAGCAGTGGCCAAATGACACATTTTGGGGAGGGCACGGCAGCGCAGATGAGGTCGCAGTGGCACAATGACCAGTGTAGGGCACAGCAGAGCAGCATGAGGTCGGGCAGTGGCACAATACCGTGTGGAGGGCAAAAGCAGCAACAGTGAGGCAGGCAGTGGCCAAAATTTTGAAAAAATTCCCTGGAAAGGGGGGGGGCTAAAATTAAATAGGAGGAAAAAAAGGGGCCCACGAGTGGCACAATGACACAGTTGGAGGACGGCGAGCAGCGGGGGCCCCAAATGCCGGTCAGGACGGGTGGGCCACAAATGACACTGTGGAGGGACACAGCAGCGCGAGGTCAGGCAGGGAAATGCATTCTGGAGGTGGCAAAAATGGGTAGTGGTACAATGACACAGTGGGGAGTCACGGGCACCAGCAACAGCAGCACAGCTTAGGTTATAAAGTGGCACAATGACAGGTGTGGGGTGGGTGGCAAACCGCCCCCGGGAAAAGATGGTTGGTGGCAGTGGAAAAAAATGTCAAAAGATTGTGTGGATAGGCGGGTGGCGGCTCAAAATGTGGTGAGGAGGTAGTTTAAAACCGATCATTTCTACAGTTTGGGTGGGCGTATGGCTGATGTGTCGGCCTAAGGCATTGGTGTGTGGAAATTTGGGCCCGATCAGTTGATTCTCTTGCAGAGGTCAGTCTTTCCCAAAATTTCCCCGTGGAAAAGGGGGTTTTCCCTTGGGTAATGATGGCCCCCACCGAAATGAAACCCCGCTCTGATACCCACTACGGGCCCGGGGGGGAAGCTTTCCACTGCAAATCGGCAACTTGGGGCCCCACACATCCATTTTGGCTCCAGTGTCAGGACCTTTAACTGGGGGTGGAGAGTGCTCTGGACGAGAAAAATGTGAAAAAGAAAAACTTCTTTCAGAGGTGGTGGAGCCTTGACTGGTGCAATGGCATGTGGCCCTGGGCGCTGTGCTGTTTTGCGCAGCGGCTGGAGGGGCCACAAAATTGGCCACGTTTCCCCCCAGGCCACCGGATAGTGACGCTGCTGTTTTGACCAGGGCTGGGGGGCCAATGTTAGCTCCGGGGCCACCTTCCTTTCTTCCCACGATTCTACTATACTTATTCGGCTCCTTGGTGTCTTAGCAAAGAACTGCCACACCGCCAGGGGTTTTTTAAAAAAACCCCCGATGAGTGACACTACCCCGTCCCTCGTGGCCCTGTGCCGTACTTTCTTGGACCTGCAAGGGGTTTTTAACCCCCTGGCCGCTTGGTCCCCACCTCACATGCTGTACCCCGCTTCTCCGGCCACCAAAAATCACTTGTGGCTGACCGCTGCTGAGGAAACTGCGCCCCTTTTCTGACTGTGAAGCCCCTTTTTCACCCCGGGTCCCAAGTGGGTGGTAATTTTCACGATTTGTGTTTCAGTTACTCTGTCCCCATCACCCGGGCTTGGGATGAAAAGGCTGCCCCCCACAACATGACCTCCCAGCCACTCTCCACTTATACTTTGCCCCCTCTGAAAAAGCAGGGGATATTGGCCCCATTTTTTTTCGCCCAAATAGCTGATGGTGTCCTCCTCACCCCCCGCGTAAGTGGACTGAGCCCCGACCACATAGTAGATCTTGGTGAGGGAAACCGGATGGGCGAGGGGGGGCGGGAAGGTGGGGCGTGACCCCTCCCGGGCCTGCCAATAAGGTTTGTTTGACGTTCCCCCCGATCTTGGGGGGGTTGTCAGTGTCATTGGGAGGGGGTGGATGACCTAGTCAACCAATTTAAAAACCTTGGGTTGCTATCAGCAACGGCCCCTAGTGACAGGGCAGTTGTGGCCTCCGAGTGACCCCTTCTGCGCATCCCCTTCTGTGCTGCGACCTGGGCCCGCTCCAGGAGTTTGTGCATGCCACTGCGGTGGGGACTGTACCTCTCAGTCTGCATTTCGTTGTTCTAAAAATTTCAGAAATGTTTGATGGAAACTTTTGATAAATTCACACCCTGTATTTGACCCAAATGAACCCCGTAACAAGCTTTGGGTAACCCCTTTGAATTTTAAATTTTGCTCCCCAAAGGGAGGGGAAAAATTTTACTTTTATGTGCGTTAAAAAAATCGGTGTTTTTACTGAATATTAAAGCACAAACAGGCTTTAAAATTTAAACCCTTTGGTTTAAATTTTGCAACAGAATTTCTTCGCGGCGGTGAAAAAAAAAAGTTTCTTTTTTTTGGTACAAAGCAGAAAAATACTTAGTTAAAAACCCCCGGATGTAAATTGCGCAAAAGAATTGAGAAGCCAAAAAAAATACCCGCTTTGTGGTGTTACATGGGTTATTTTTATGCTACACAACAAGGGAAAATTGTAATTACCCCGCTTTTGAATTTTTGCTCAGGAAAAATTGTCTTTTTTTTGGGGTGAAAAAAAACGGTTTTTTTGTCACCACAGAAGCAAACAACGTTAAATTAAAAAAACCCTGGGGGTAAATGCGCAAAAGGTTTTTTGGGGCAAAACCGAAAAAATACGGCTTTTGTTTTGCGGGTTTTTTTACAATGGCTGTTTTTTACGCTACACAACAAGGGGAAAAAATTGTAATTAACTTGCTTGTGAAATTTTGCTACAGGAAAAATGTTTTTTTTGGGGGTGAAAAAAACGGTTTCTTTTAGTCACCCCAGCGAGAAAAGTTAAATTTAAACCCCCCCGGGTGTAAATTGGCAAAAATTGAGAACCAAAAATACAGTTTTTAGCGTGTTACAATGGCGTGTTTTTTAAGCTACACAAAAGAGGGGGAAAAAATTGTAATTAAACCTTCGTTGTGAAATTTTGCTCAGGAAAATTTTTTTTTTGGGGGTGAAATAAAAGGTTCTTTTGTCACCCCAGCAGCGAAAAATGCTTAATTAACCCCCGGAGAAATTGTGCAAAAGAATTAAACCAAAAAATAAAGTTTGTGGTGTTACAATGGCGTGTTTTTTACGCACACAACAAAGGAAAACTTGTAATTAAAATTCGTTGTGAATTAGCTACAGGAAAAATG
Organism: Phyllomedusa bahiana; assembly: GCA_025379985.1. Lineage (NCBI taxonomy): Eukaryota > Metazoa > Chordata > Amphibia > Anura > Hylidae > Phyllomedusa > Phyllomedusa bahiana. The sequence continues at coordinate 105,031 of JAODAL010009515.1, read as the reverse complement.
TCTTTTTTGGCGGTGAAATAAACGGTTTCTTTTAGTCACCAAGCAGCAGAACAACACTTTAAATTTAACTTGGATGTAAATTGCGCAAAAGAATTGAGCAACCAAAAATACGAGCTTTGTAGGTGTTACAATGGGTGTTTTTTCGTAACAACAGAGGAAAACTTTAATTAACCTTCGTTGTAAAAATTTTGCTACAGGAAAAAAATTTTTTTTTTGGCGGTAATAAACGGTTTTTTTGTCACCCAGAGAGAACAAAAGTTTAATTAACCCCCGGAGTAAATTGCGCCAAAAAAAATTTAGCAACCAAAACTACCAGTTTTTTTTGCGTGTTACTGGGGTGTTTTTTACTTACACAACAAAAGGAAAATTGTAATTAACCTTCGTTGTGAATTATTTCTCAGGGAAAAAAGTCTTTTTTTTGGGGGCCAAAAAAATGGGTTTTTTTAGTCCCCAAAAGCAGCAGAACAAGCTTAATTAACCCTGGGTGTAAAAGGAAAAAAAATTGAGCAGCCAAAAAAGAAGTGGTATTTGTATTGTAAAAAAAGCTGTTTTTTAAATGAATACAACAGGAACAGGTTGATCCCCTTTGGATATTCAATGTGCTGTGAGAGATAGCATTAAAAAGCAGCTGCATGGAACACATGGACTTCAGATCCAATTCCCAAAAAAAGAAATAGAAAGTTAAAAGGAAAACAGTCTTCGAAAGCTGAGCAACCCCCAAAAATCCTGTTAAAAAAGAGTTCTTTGTATCAGTATCAAGAAAGGCGGGAGCACCCTTCCAATCAGTACAGTGAGAGCGGTATGGCTGCCCCGCGGCGGCCCGGTTTATAGTGCGGGGGACGTCACAGAATCCGCGGTTTGATTGGTTATCTTGACTGTCTGGGCTTTGGGGCCCCTTTTCCTCCAAGGGTTGCCTTTGGGCCCCCTTCCCCAAACCCCCTTTTTTTACTTCGTTCCGAAACGAAGTTTTCCTAAATTTAAAAAGAATTCCATTCGTTAGAATCGATTCCCTCTCTAGTCACGATTTCTGTTTCCCCATGGGTTTTTTGTTGGGAGCAAAGTAGTGATGAAGGTAAAAGCATGGGGTTCACTGTAAGATTTTGAATTTCAGGGGCACCCTTTTTACAATATTACATTACTTCTTTTGAATCTTATACCATTTGTAAGGGAAAACAACACTTTTTCTGTATCACTTAACAATTTCATATTAGGAGTTGTAGTTAGTGTTGGTGCCTGAGAGGGCACAAAGGCATTAATTCCACTTTATAGGACATGAGTATTATAAGGCGCACATGGGAGATGAGGACCCTGTTACAGATTTTACATAGGGCCAGTTACTTCAAACTATGCCTTTTGTATGGTTTGAAATCAATACATTGGCCCAGGCCTCCTTGCTATAAAAGACCATACGGCATCTTGTACTGTAATAAAATCAATATGTGACAAAAGCACAGACTTGCTAATTAATGAAGGGTTATCCCTATTGTTTTAATGAATAGATTAGATAGAAGGTTGTGGAGCCCTTTAATACCATTGGAATGCCCTACTAAAATATAATAGGGTACATATAAGAGGGTACCATACGGATTCAAATGTAGGCAATGCACCAAGGGAGAAGTGAGAATTACACAGCAGCAAGGACCCCAAATTCCGTACCAAATGAGTTTCATAGAAAATAATAATGAGACAGAGAAAAGTGCTGATGAAAATTTCACTTTTAATGGTTATTTAAGTGTAATAAAATAAGAAATATTAACACATTGGTTCAAATTTATATATTCTGGATCATAGATGGAGGTATGAAATTAAACTAAGGATATCCGTGTTACCATAGGATTTTATGATTTTTTGGGGAATGATGAAAAAATGTAAAGGGGTAAGACTTTTTTGTTCCCCCGCGACCAATCAGAGTCCCTTTTAATTTCGTTTAGTGCCCTTTAAAAAAAAAAGGGGGGCTAGTTTGGGTTTCTATGGCTTTGACTTAGACCAAGACAGTTTTCTGCATTTCCCCCTTGTCACTTTACACACAAATTTAAATAGTCCATTGCTTACTCTCTGGCTACCATCTGAAAGGGGCACTTCTAAATTTACCAAGTTTTCCTTGAATACTAGTGAATGTTGTGATATATTAACATGTCTCTGTACTCACACTTTTTGTGTGCTGCATTTTTTGATATATACAGTTGAAACCAGTAGTTTACATATACTATATAAAAAGACCCATTGCATTTTTTTCACTATCCCCACATGAAAAACCCAATAAAACTTCCCGTTGTAGTTCAAATTTGGATTACCAAAAATTTTTTTTATATTTGCCAAATGCCAGAAAAAATAAGAGGGAAAAATTTTTAAAGGAATTTTTATTACTTTCTGCAAAGTCAAAAATTTCATATACTAGGGTTTTAGCCTTTTAAAAAATTTAGACAGCCCCAAAATGATTTCAATGAACAAATTGATGGGCAGATATGGGTTTTAAAAAAAATTTAAATCGATTTTTATTTTCCCCCAAAAAACCCCCAAAATACATGCAACGTTTCAACCTTAGCACAGGTCTTTGTCAAGCATGTAAACATTGAGCTTATGTAACTTTCTAAAAAGCTCCAGTTTTGTCTAATCTGTGCAAACGACATTCTCCCAGAAGATTTGTGGCCTGTAAATATGAATTTTTTTACTTTTTTATGTTCGCTTTCAAAGTGGTCACCCCCTTTCGCCAAGACTTTGGAAAAAAACTGTGAAGATGGGGCGTATGAATCTGTATACCTAGACCTTAGAATTAATTTCTAATGTGTTCTGGGCTTTTTGATTACCATTCATGTTATCCATCTCTCCAATTTGTCATCAGTCTTCAGGGAGCTTGGCTACAGTCCCATATACCATATTTTTTGGACTATAAGACGCACTTTTTTCCCCTCAAAATTTAGAAGGAAAATGGGAGTGCATCTTATAGTCCGAATGTAGTATCTCAGGCAGGCAGGAGGCTGGAGTGTGGCAATGTTGTGGGAAGCTACCACCGCCGGTTTCCCAAAGCATTGTTCCGCTCCAGCCTCCTGCCTACTTAAGATACTACATTCTCCTTCTATGGAGCGGGTGGTGCCTGTTCATTAAAACCGGCAACCACCGCTAATAGCATGAAACGGACCCCTGTTAACACTTCAGACGCTGTGGCGATCACGGCCACTGTAGCTAATTGAATGAGGAACAGTGTTGCAAAAATCCTAATAGGACTGCCATCTATAGGACAAAGGACTGTACTCCCTAGTGGATATGTACCCAAAGGGAACTAAGCATTAAAGTAAAAGAAAAAAAGTTTAAATCACCTCTCTTTTGCCATTATGCAAATAAAAAAATTTTTAAAAAATTTTTAATTGGTATTACCACGTTTGTAAAAGTCCAACTTTTTAAAATATAACATCAATATCACATCAAAAATCCTATCTTCAAATTTGGTAATTTCTCGTCCCCAAAAAATTGGAATGAAAAGTGATAAAAAAAATCACATGTATTCCAAAAATGTATTCCAAAATGGTACCAATAAAAACAAAACTTCAGCCCACAGTCTTTGTTTAAATTTTTTTTCCTATCTTCCTATTCTAAAACCCAAAGTGCATCTAATGATCCAGTGTGTCTTATAGCCCAAAAAAATATGGTACCTTAAACGTTTGAATAATACATGCAAGGAATATCAGGCTGTTTGGAGTTTATATCATTTACCTTTAACATGTTTGTCTATAATGTTCTTTCTAGTCTTCAGAGACAACTCTCTCCATAGCTTTCTTTGGTCCATGTTCTGTCTGGTACACACCATGAGACCAAACAGCACAATGACTACTTTTTATCCTTTAACTAGGCAGACTGAATTATTACAAATTTGAAGACACCTGTTGCTACATAGAATACACCTTAGTTTAACATGTCCCTATGGTCAAAATATTCTCAATCTTTTCTAGAGATACCATGATTTTTATCCAGGTAAATTTAACTCCTCAATGACCGCCCACCATCTTTTGACATCAGCTGGTGCAGGTCGTTTGTCTGCAGCGACGTCTTTTGACGTCACTGCAGACATCGGAGTTTTTGCCGCCCAGCGCCACAGCAGCACTGGGAACGGGGCTGTACTACACAGCCCTGTTCCCAGGACAGCTCCTGAAAGTGCCGGGAATGGGGGAAACCTCTGCTCCCTGGTGCTTTAACCCTTTGATTGCTGCAGTCCGTCACCGCAGCGCAATCAAAGGGTTTCCCTGCTGTGTCGGGTGATCGGGACTCCCAGTGACCCGACAGCGCCCAGGGAATGGCTGTACAGTCAGCCCTGGGGACCTAGAGTAGCCCCAGGGCTGACTGTGTAACAAGCTAGTGATCAGGGCAGACTGTGTACTGTCCTGATCACTGCCTGTGTCAGACTTAGACAGATTAGAACGTATTACCATATATGAATATGTTAATACATTACTAAGTGTAAAAGAAAAAAGTAACCGTTCCCCCTTCATAGGATTTAAAAAACAGTAAAAAACATAAAAAGTGTAAAAAATAAATAAATAATTAAATAAAAATAGATATTTAATAAAAAATAATTGTGCATACATTACACACACAAAAAAACCTACAAATATTAGATATCCACACGATCATAATAACCTGTAGAATTAATTTAACAAGTTATTTAGTGTGAAATGTGAATGGTGTAAAAAAAAAAATAAACAAAACAAAAACATTATTTTTTTAAATTTTTAAAAAATTCTGCAATTACTTATAAGTGAACTTAAACCATTCCCCCATAAAGTACAACTTGTCTCCAATAAAACGAGGCCTCATCCAACTGCGTCATTGAAAAAATAAAAAGTTACAACTGTTAAAATGCACGGAGGCAAATATTAAAAAAAGATTCTGGTCATTAACTACTTTTCAGGCGTTCGGCTTAAGGGGTTAATTTTTTTTTTGTTTTTTTTTTTGGTTGCACCACAATTCAAAAGCAATCTCTGATTTTCATTAGTTTTCAGTAAAATTAAATGTATTATTATGTTTGTCAATTTCAAATTAGATATTAGATATTTATGGTATATCTTGTAGACCTGTAAGCTTTAACCTTTGAGAAAGTTGCATCAGTCCTTTCGACACATGCATAAACCCAGTAAATAATCTCTAACAAATTGTTCCTATTCGTCAATACAGATGTGAACCAATGTGAGAGAAATGAATAGAAACATTAGAAAAACAGACAAGTTGATTAAGATACCAGGATTAAATTCAATCGCAGCTCATCATTTCACAATTGCTATATTGATTTATTTTTCAGTACACAGTATTTGTGGTCTAAATAATGCCGTTTAACCTGATTTGTTATCAGATTAGGGAAGGAGATTCTAATCAGATTAAAAATTCACAGTAAAAAGTGACAATAATGGATGGATTGTACAGGATGCTAGAAAATGGAGTACCATGGGTCTGTGACATCAAGTGCCTTCTGCTATAGATTCTTGAAATGACATTATATTCTTGAATAGCTGACTCAAAACTGGAGAACACAGTCACTGGGCATAATGAAATCACTATGTAAGTGGCAAACTAAAATATAAATAAGAATATCACTTATTGAGTTCATGGTTATAGTACGCACATTCTGCTACTCGTAGGAAAATTACCAGTAATCACTATGTAAGAACCAAGTCAAACAAACCTATTTGTTTCCTCAGGGTTGGTCTAGTTCACTATAGTACTACGGTGGGAAGGGTAAGAGACCTTAACACAATAATGGAAACTAATGCAGAAGGATATCGAAGGTCCAGCAGAAGGCAAATCTATTTGAGGCAGATTCTGGAGTAATTTAGTTGTCAATAGAGTCTATTTCTTACTGGTTAAATCATAGATAACATATCATAATTATTTTTGGTTTGTCCTGTGTGTGTAATGATTACTAGAGATGAATAAACAGTAAAATGCTCGAGTCGAGCTTCGAACAGTAGTGGTTTTCGGTTTTCGGTTCGATTCGAACTCGAATTCGAGCTCCATTAAAGTCAATGGGAGAAGATATTTGGGGTAATTTTTATACCTATACAGATGAGGAGAAGCTGTAATTACCATTCATAACAGTAAACTGGATACTTGGAACAACTTAGTGAAAAAAATTTGTCTCTAAGAGTGACAGAAAAAAATTGAGAGGCTAAAATACTTCATTCCCTTCAATGGCTAACTGAAAAGATGGGGACTGCTTGCAAGCAGGGGCATAGCTATAGGAGGTGCAGGGGTAGCAGCTGCTACGGGGCCCTGCATACTGAGGGGGCCCAAAAGCCCCATTGACACATAAGAGGACATTGGTATTGGAAATGGCACATGGTAACCAGCAGGGGTGCCAAAAAGGCCATACAGGCCGTACTGCTGTCAAGGGCCCTAATCAAAAAGTGGCCCACTGATATGTTAAAAAATTGGAACTAGTAATGGGGGGCCCCATTTGATTTGGCTGTATGGGGCCCTGAAACAGTTAATAGATCAATGATGGCAGCCCTGGTAACGGGGGGTGGGAAGGCCTTTCACTTTTTGCACCAGGACCCAAGAACTTGAACTTACGCCTCCACAGGCTGGACAAGATTAGATGGCAGTACCATTGGTGGCAGCCAGAACATGCCAATGGGAGACATGGAGGTTCCAGTTCAACTAGATTAGATGACAGTACCATTGGTGGCAGTGAGAACATGCCAATGAGGAACATGGAGGTTCCGGTTCGACTAGATTAGACAGCAGTACTATTGGTGGCAGCGAGAACATGCCAATGGGGAACAAAACTGCAAAAAAATGAAGTTTTCTCCACTCAGTATAATTTTCACCAACCAACCACTATTTAGAATATATTTCTTTGTATAGGAGAATTGGAGACAGTGTGTTATAAAATGATTTCGCCCCCAATACTGCTGGGCACCCCCAATACCTTTGGTCATCTAGCAAATCCAAGCACTTTGTATAATATATATTCATGTATATGAGAGTTAGGCATTATGTGAGCCTGCAAATGTCGCAAAATAACAGCTTCTGAGTGTGGGAAACATGCAGTCAACAATACCAAACTCCCTAACTATTGCTGTCTATTGAGAGGAAAATGCTATCTAACTAAGTCTTGATTCCCTAAGCTTGCTGCACACCCCCTAACTAACTACCTAACTAATCTAAATAGCAGCTTTTCCTGTCTAAAATTGCTAATAAACAAATCTTGTGCCTGCATGCAAGCAAGCAGACAGAGAGCAGTCTGTACAGTACAGAGAGTGAGCATAAAATGGCGTTCAGAACGCAATACATTGAAATATATATATATATATATATATAACATGGTCATGTGATTTTAGCAGCCAATGAGAGCCCTACACCTCACCGGTGATGTTTTTGACACATCTCTGTGCTCTGCACTGATTGGATGGCCGCCAAAAGTGCAGAAAGGCACTGAAACTATTAAAATGGCGTGTCAAATACCATGGCGAACTCGAGCATTTACTTGAACGAACAGTAAAATGTTCGGTCCGGTTTGAGAAAATCAAGATGTTCAACTCGAACTTAACTTTTCTCTAATGGTTCGATAAACATTAATGATTACAACAAAGATTACAATCAGTTAAAAGTGGATGTGTACAGATTCAGGGCGAGCCCTCAAAATAATTTCCTGTATTGATATTGATTCCAAGAAAACCAACTGACCCTGTATTTTTAGTCTCCTGACTCCTGTAACACAGAGAGAAGAGTTATACAGAGGTTAACTGTACTCATTCCTGAATTTAAAGTTTTAAAAAAAGAACTGAAAGGGGTCTCGAGTATTTTTCTTTTTACAGAGAAGCACAAAGACTTGACTGTTGTATTTTAAATTATATGGAAACAAAAGCTTAGAAGTTACACTCTGAGGGGGAAAAAACTTTGGAATGTTGCAGAACAACATCTTTTGCTCATTCTTAATCATCAGTCTTTACCAAGGGATCTTCTGACAAACTAATGATCCCACAGGAGATCAGTTGGCACCAAATACTGTTGATGGCTTTCACCAAAACCATTAAACCAATTGTGGGTCTCCCTTGTCACAGCCTAACTTGTCACAGCCTAAGTTTTTCCCTTGTCACAGCCTAACTTGTCTATTCATATTTTGCTGTATTGCACCAGTCACTTTTCTTTGTTTGCCTACCACTATCATTGGTCCACATTACTGCTAGGCTGCTACCTTTAACATTACTTATCTCCTGATGAACAGTGGCTCTGAATGTACTAGAATGATGCAAGAGCAATCTTTGACACGTATGTAGCAATATTTGGAATCTGCCTCTGTAAGGGGATTGTTTAGGTTGAACTATGGACAATAGCACATTTGTCCTTGTCATAGTAAATGATCTCTCTCTCAGAACACACCATTAATTACACAGACCATTTGATACCATTTGTACTATATACACTTGAAGGAGGAGTGTTCACTTCAGATACAGACTATAAATTCAACCACTGTAAATCCATCCCTTATTTTCCAACTTAAAGGGGTTTTCTTGCTGCAAAAGATCATATCTGTAATGATGGGGACAGTAAAATTAGAAATTTTGCAATTGCTTTGTATTACCCAAATCATTTAGTATAGTAGTTAATAGCTAATCTGTGTGTTCTACACCTAAAACTGCAGCCTGGGGTCGGGCCACGTCCCCTTTTTAGTTCAACTCCCTGGATGGGACCCGTCCCCTGTGTTCACTCACCTGTGAGATATGTGAAACTGAAAGTGAAACTGAAGGCTGCTCTCTTCTTAACTTAGGGCATGTTCACATGGTGTTTTTGGACGAGGTTTTGGACGCGGTTTTCGGAACGTTTCCTCGCCCAAAACAGCATTCAAAACGCACCCAGTTCATTTAATTGATTCTAATTCCTATGTAAAACCTTGTTGTAGTTCACACACGATGAGGTTTTTACACGCTTCTTTGGAAGCAATAAGGAGCAGAGTGTATTATATGTGAGTTATATGGGTGGGGGGAGTTAATGTAGTATTGATTGCCCAGATCCTTCACATCAGAGGTGTCCCTAAGGGCATGTTCACACAACGTTTTTGGGTTTTTACACGCTTCTTTGGAAGCAATAAAAAACAAGTATCGTGTCAATTCTTGTAGCGTGTTGTAGGCGCGGTTTAGGCGCGGTTTTCAATGTGTTTTTTAGCGTGGTTTTGGTGCGTTTTCGGCGTGGTTTTTGTCCTGGCTATTCATTTTTATGGATGAAAACCATGTCGAAAACCTGATCCAAAACCTGATCCAAAAACTGATTAAACCTGATAAAGGCCTCGTCAAAAACCTCGTCTGAAGAAGCGTGTTTCAGGCAAGGTTTTGATGAGGTTTTGGACGAGGTTTTCGGAGTGTTTCCTCACCCAAAACTCGTCCAAACCACATCAAAACCTCGCCTGAAACACGCTTCTTCGGACGAGGTTTTTGACAAGGCTTTGATCAGGTTTGATCAGGTTTTGGATCAGGTTTTCGATGAGGTTTTCATCCATACAAATGAATAGCCAGGACAAAAACCCCGCCGAAAATGCACCAAAACCACGCTAAAAACCATATCTAAAACCGCGCCTAAACCGCGCCTACAACACGCTCCAAGAATTGACATGATACTTCTTTTTCATTGCTTCCAAAGAAGCGTGTAAAAACCCAAAAACGTTGTGTGAACATGCCCTTAGGGACACCTCTGATGTGAAGGATCTGGGCAATCAATACTACATTAACTCCCCCCACCCATATAACCAACATATAATACACTCTGCTCCTCCCACCCATATAACAGACATATAATACACTCTGCTCCCCCTACCCATATAACACACATGTAATACACTCTGCCAGACACAATCACAAGATGTCACTTTCTGTAACATTAGGGGGCTTTATGTATAACTGTTTATACCAATAAAGTTGTTCTGGTTACAAGGATCTTGTGGAGCCTGGGAGGGAGGTGACAGCTCTGCAACCATGATAACTGACTTCTGCAGGAGGACTGGAGAGATGTGATGTCCTCTCCCTTCCCACTGATCACACAGAATGAGGACTGGAGAGGGAGCAGGCACAGGGAGTGGGTGGGATGATGTCACCACTCTTCAGTAAGGGAAGAACTGCCTACTGGGAGGAAAGACCCACCCCTGGATTTTAAGCTGTAAGAGAAAGAAGGCTCAAGATGCCTGTAAAACCTCTTTAACCCATTAACAACTTCCTGTCGACTTTTGGCATTGGGCATTTGAGGTCGTTCGTCTGTAGTGGCGTCTTTTGACGTTGCTGCAGACATCAGGGTTTGTGGCTCCCAGGGCCGCTGCTAAGCTGAGAACAGAGCTGTACTTCACAGCCCTGTTCCCAGCATGGCCTCTGCAAGAGCCGGGGAGTGGGAGAGACCTCCACTCTCCTGCGCTTAACCCTTTGATTGCCGTGGTTCATGACCGCAGCATAATCAAAGGGCTTTCCCCTGCTCTCTAAGGTCATCTGGACTCCCGATGCCCCGAGAGAGCCCGGGAAAGGGCTGCACAGTCAGCCCTGGGGACCTAGAGTAGCCCAAGGGCTGTCTGTGTGTGTAACAAGCCAACGATCAGGGCATACTGTGGGCTGCCCGGATTGCTGCCTGTGTCAAACTGAAACAGATTATAATGTATTAGCATATATGAATATGCTAAATAATACATTAATAAGTGTAAAAAAAATTAAAATAGTTATCCCTTCATGGGATTTAAAAAGAAGTATAGAAAAAAAAAATAATAATAAAATAAAAATAAATATTTAATAAAAATTAATTGCGCACACATTACAAACACACACAAAAAAACCTTCAAATATTAGATATCCACATGATTGTAATAACCTGTAGAATTAATCTAATAAGTTATTGAGTGTGAGATGTGAATTTATATGTGAACTTTCTAAAGATGATGCACAAGAAATTACTTGAACCATGTCCTGTGATCTGATGAGACCAAGATAAATTTATTTAGTTCAGATGGTGTGAAGCGTGTTTTAGTGGTAATCAGGTGAGAAGTACAAAGACAGTCAAACATGGTGGTGGGAATGTCATGGCTTGGGAAGCATGAAGGCTATTGGCTGTGGGGAACTACAATCTATTGAGGGAACCATGAATGCCAACATGTACTTTGACATACTGAAGATGAGCATGATTCCGACCCCAAATACACCTCCAAAACCACCACTGCCTTGCTAAAGAAAATGAGGGTAAAGGTGCTGGACTGGCCAAGCATGTCTCCAGGCCTTAACCCTATTGAGCCTCTATGGGGCATCTTCAAATAGAAGGTGGAGGAGTTCAAGGTCTCTAACATCCACCAGCTCCATGATGTTGTCATGGAGAATTGGAAGAGGATTCCAGTGACAACCTGTAAAGCTCTAGTGAACTCCATGCACAAGAGCGCTTGAAAATAATGGGGGCCACACAAAACATTTACACTTTTGGCACAATTTGTGCATTTTGACTTAGGGGTGTACTCACTTTTGTTGCCAGCAGTTTAGACATTGATGACTATGTGTTGAGTTATTTTGAGAGCTCAACAAATTTACACTGTTATACAAACCATACACTGACTACATTGCATTGCATCAAAGTGTCATATGTTTAGTGTTGTACCATGAAAAGATATACTGTAATACAATATTGACAAAAATGTGAGGGGTGTACTCACTTTTGTGAGATACTATATATAAAAAGGCATCTAATCCATTCTTGAACTTAGCTATGAATTCCATAGTCTCAACAGTAAACAATCCATATCTATAATGATGGTCCTCAATATACTGTACATCGTTTCTCTAGGCCACACAACCATTGTCTCCTATACATTATAGTCTCCATCACAGATTCATAAGCTCTCTGGATTCTTTCCGTGCAGCAAGGCATCCAGGAACATTGGACCACATGTATGAAAACGGTCTAGGTCGAAAACTCCCTGTGTTGCCCATAGCAACCAATCAGAGCGCCCCTTTCATTTTCCCAGAGCACTATATGAAATGAAAGGGGCACTCTGATTGGTTGCTATGGCCCATAAATTGAGTTTTAGACCTAGAAAGCTTTCATACATGTGGCCCTTTGTCCCTGGTGCTATTTACCCAAACAGGAAACGACGACATCACAGAATGGGTATCTCCAACTCTTAACTTTAGAACTATAGAACATGGTGCAGGGATTCCTTGAAGGTACATATAGCATAAGTTTAACATCACACAGCTACAAACGTTACACCATCAGTACAGCAATAAGTACTTCCTTTAAAGGTATATATATCTTGTACAACATTTTGCAAGGGGGCAAGCATGGGTTATCTGAGGTTCACCCCTTTCAGATTTACCATCAGAATCCTGGAAACCCCCCTGACATCCCAGCTGAGGTAAAAATTTTACATGGAGTGATGGTTGTGCACACATGCTACTGCTCAATATGAACTCAATGTGAGCTATGGAAATGGTCAAGTGCAGTCCCCACCTTTTTAACTTTTATTATCGATCTGGGTGATAAATGTTTCTGTCTAGAATCCCCCTTTTAATGCCTTGAGGCACCATAATAAGGTTTCCAACATAAAACAACTCCTGCCATATAAGAAAACTATCTTAATCTTTCATGAACAAAAAAAAAAAAGAAGTGATGTGAAAAGGAATCTTAATAAGTGCAGCTATTTTGCATTTACTCTGTTTTTTATGCATATGAAGCGAGTTTCTTAGACTTAGCAATTTAGAGGCATACAATGTGTCTGAGAAATCTTCATGGATTTAGGCACGCTGTTGTTCACTTTCTTTTTTCAGGGTCTTATTTTACATAATTATTTTTATGAGAATTTTAAATCTGAATGTAGGTGCTGGTCATTTTTAAAGGAGTTATTATAAATGACTTTTAGCTCTGAGACAAAATTGCTGATACATTTTATATCCTATTGTATTCAGATATTAGTTTCGGAGGCTTGATTTTGCAGATTGCCTTTATGTGACTATGCTGCTTGCTTATACACATACATCTATGTGGTGACTTTTATGGCCATGCAGCTTCTGCATAGAGTCTGTGATAAGCAAGCACAGTATATACATACAGCTCCCCACAAAGTCAGATGAGGGACTGAGTTTTTAATAAAATGGGTAGCCCATGAAGTATATTGGGCGACATGTCAGAAAAGAGGCGCTTCCACGCCAGTTTTAAAGAGCATTAAATGAGTGTATAATTCGCCTGAATAAATAAGCCTGTCAAAAATCTGGCGTGTGGTATGCCTTGTATAGTATATGTAATGCGCCTAATTTAGGTGTATACCAAAAAAAGGCGCATAGCATATCATCGCTAGGATATTTGATGCGCCTACTTTAGGCGCATTCAAAAGTGTCAAATGCGCCTTGTTTTGGTGTACTGCAATTTGTTTATATAGAGAATATGGTGTCAACAGTTTTTCGTGCAAAATACAACAAAAAATGGTGCAGCCCTAATGGGACATGTCCCCCATTATGTTTATTTAACCAGTTCCTGACTGAGCTGCTTAAAGGAGTTGTGTCACTACATCGATTCATCATACCTCAGTCCTGTTTTTTCTGTTTCATTGTTTAATTCAGGGGCATGTTTACTGGCTTTACTGGCTTCTACTGGCCTGCACTGATGAGCTGCTGAGGACACCAGGTCTGTAGCTATAGCGATCAGTGCTGACAGCCTATCAGGAGAGATCATAAAGATCTGCAGCCCATACAAAAGAGAATATATAGGAATAAGTAGGACACTGTTAATGGACACGTATTGCAGAGTGATTCGTTTTTGCAAGATCTTTAACATAAAAAGCAATGCTTGTAGTGAGACAACCCCTTTAGCCCCTTATCAACATTGGACATATGGATCCGTCCAGTGTCAGACTGGGGTACCTAGGGTACGCAGGTGGGGTTGCTCTTATCAGGACAGTTGCTCCGCTAAAGGACTGCTAAGATGAGTGGCCACTAAGGAGAGGAAAGATTTTTTTTTTCCCGGGCCTTCTTCAATTTGTATATGAAATGGATAAGGATCATTTTCTGTCAGCATTGTTTTCTTTTCTGTGTTATTTATCACTTTCTAATTTTTGATATTTATTAAAAGTTAAATGGGTTTTTCTTGCTACAAACATAATATCTGTAATGATGGGGACAGTAAAAATAGGCACTATTGCAAATGGTTTGTATTATCTAAATAATTTAGTATAGCAGCTGTTGCCTAATCTGTGTGTGCCTAGAGCCATTTCTGCACCCTGAGGTCAGGACACGCCCCCTTTGTTGTGATTGGCTGCCTGGTATTTAGCTCAACCTCTGGTCGGGACACACCCCCTGTGCTGTGATTGACTGTCTTGTGCTCTCTGTGCTCACTCCCCCCTGAGTTGTGTAAAAAAAGGCTGCCAGTGCTTGTCTCTGCTTCTCTCCCAGTGATAGAAAAGGATCTGGGCAATTTCTAAGTCTCTTTAGCTCCCAGATTCACTCCCCCCACCCATATAACACACCCTTATACACTCTGCTCCCCCCACCCATATAACACACCATTATACACTCTGCCCCCCAACACTCATATAACACACCCTTAAACATTCTGGTCCCCCCACCCATATAGCACACCCTTACACACTTTGATCCCCCCACCCATATAACACCCCCTTATACACTCTACCTGATGAAAGAGGGGGGAGCAGAGTGCATTTCTCACATTTGTTTCATCACTTCAGGCTGTAGGTATAACTGCTTACACCGATGCAGGTGTTCTGGTTATAAAGAGCTTTTGGAGCCTGGGAAGGAGGTGACCATTGCAGGCGGTCTGCAGAGCTATAACATCCACTCTCTCCCATTGCTGACACAGAATGAAGAAAAGAAATGGGGAGGGATCACGGACAGGGATGGGGTGTCTTGTTTTAAATGTGCCTGTCTTGAGAATAAATATATTAAACAGCAAGTGAACAGTTCTTGATGTGTTTAAACCAGGAAATGTGGGTACGCATAAGGACCTGAGTGATTTTGACAGGGTCCAAACTGGGATATTTAGAAGACTGGGTGAAAGACCTCCAAAAAGGAAGGTATTGTGGGGTATTCCCAGTATGCAGCAGTTAGGATTTACATTACACAAACCAATATAAAGAAGGATGACTAGTGAACCAGTGACAAGGTGATTGGGTGCCCAGTGCTTATTTATGCTTGTGGGGATTGGTCCAGTGATAGAAAGGTGTCAGAATTTTGAGCTACATAGCTGCAGACTGGTCAGTGTCCATGCTGATGTCTGCCTACTGCTGAAAATGCATACAATCGACACATGAGTATTAGAACTGGGTTTATGGAGCAATAGAAGTTGGCCTGGTCTGATGAAGCACATTGAGGCACATTTATTAATAGTGTCTAACTGTAAGACAGTTTTAAGTTAGACCAGACAGTCTTACAATGCGCCACATTTATCACAGTGATACACTGATAAATCTGGCACAGGTTAGAACTGTTTAGTCTAAGTTTGTACCATCTTTAAGTTGGCTTACTTTTATGCCACAAACTGCGACAAAATTCTGCCACATTTTTGGTGCATTTTAAGCCATGCCCCTTTCTCATGAAACCACCCTCCTTTTGACGATCCCACGTCCCTTTGTCGGATGAGGCGCAGAAGCAACTGAAACTGTTGAAAACACATATTAAATGTGACCTAAAGCTTGTAAGACATTATTTTTGGCACAAATTGTGCCAGAATTCTGGCGCAACAGCCTTGATAAATGTGTCCCATTTTCCTTTACATCACTTGCCTGGGGAAGGGATGGCACCAGTATGCACTATGGGAAGAAGATAACCTGGCTATGGCAGTGTTCTAGGTAATGTTCTACTGGGAAACATTGGGTCTTGGCATCATGTGGATATAACTTTGATACATAACATCTGGTTGCAAACCAGGTATGCCTGTTTGTGGCAATGGTATAACTTAATGGCAGTGGTCTGCAGGATAAAGTACCCTCATAATTAGTGGAATAACCCCTTAGCATAATTGGAGAAGACAGACCTGTTTGATTATACTCGCATAGCACAGTCCTATAAGAATAAATTCAATGTGCCATATTGTCAGCCTGTGCCTGGCAGTGAGGTAATTTCATGAACCTATTTAGTTTCTAAACTTACTGTTGTGAAGAAGAACAAGCAGATTCATTGAACTTCTGTTCTCTTATTGAATAAGCTTGATTAAATCTGACTCCTGGTTCTACAAGAGCATGAAAGCAAAACCTGAAAAAGGATTAAAGTCCTGCACTCTCGGGCTGTCCTGCTACGTGATACCTTATATTAAATTGTTCACTGGAGTAAAAATCAACATTTATTAAATGCTGCAACATATTTTCTTTCTCAGCTGTTCCTGTTGAATGAAAATCCTGGAAGAGAAACAGAAAAATGAAGAAAGTTCTTCAAGAAATGAATAGATTTTCTTATAGATCTTGTCTGGCTTTGATGGTATCAGCCCCATGGTCCTATTGTGAAACAGATGATTGATGTGGTGTTCTGTCACAGCAGAGGTAATTTCTGGTGACAACATCATAATCATTGCCTTTCTTACATCCAGCAGCTTCCAAAATGCTATCAATTCTAAAGGCAGCAAAAATTGTTAGCTCTTGTGTGAAGATCAGCTCAAACCTTAACTGATGGCAGAACTTAAGTGGAGACAACAATTTTCCTGTAGCAAAATAATACATCATATCAGGCCCGGACTGGCAATCTGTCTTAATGGACATATTCCCTGTGGGGTGCATTGTGGATGTAGGAGAGTTTAATTTGACAGTGATATCACGGCTTTAAACTTGTTATCAGTCAGTTTGCCTATTTAAATGGTAAAAAGTAGTCACTGTGCTGTTTGGTATCACAGTTTGTCCACACTGGAAAGTTAAGAAGAGAGTTGTCTTAGGAGATTAGAAAATCTGATAGATAAACATGTTAAAGGTTAAGGCTATACGATCATCTCCAAACAGCTTGATGTTCTTGTTATTACAGATACACATATTATACAGAAGTCTATGGAACTGTAGCCAACCTCCCTGGATGTGGCCGCTAAAGAAAAATGTATGACAAATTTAAGAGATAGGTAATATGAATGGCAACTAATGAGCTCAGAACAACTTGCAAAGAGATTAGAGGTGAATTTCACTGTCCAGCAGTGTCACATCTCACCATCTGTAACTGTCTTTTGAAAGCGAATGAGACTGGAATTTGCCAAAATGCATATTGACAGACAGCTTTAGAAAAGATGAGACAAAACTGGAGCATTTTGGCAAGTAACATAAGCTCAATGTTTATAGACACAAAAATTAATCAAAATAATAACATTGTACCTACTGCAAGACATGGGTGAGGCTTAATTATGTTTCAGGACTGTTTTGCACAGGGTGTCTTGAAAATGTTCAGGCATCATTGAATATCAAGGCATTCTGGAGAGAATTGTGCTGTCCAGTGTCAGAAAGCTTGGTCTCAGTTGCAGGTCATGGATCTTTCAACAGGATATTGACCTAAAACACACAATTCAAAACATCCAAGAATGGTAAAGAGCAAAGTATTGGACTATTCTGAAGTGACTTCTATGAACCCTAATCTGACTTCTATTGAACATTAATGAAAGAAGCTGAAACCTGCAGTCTGGAGAAAGCACCTTCACACCTGATACACCTGGAGAAGTTTGCTCATGAGAAGTATGAAAGAATACCTGTGGACAGGTGCAGAAATCTCATTGAAAGTTAGAGAAATCATGTGCTTGCAGCACCCAGGCCAGTTTCATTAGTTTGTTCTTTTTAAATTTCTGGTTGAACCACAATTTATAATCAGTGTCGGATTATCATTAGTTGGTTTTCAGTCAATTTAATTTTATCGTTAATTATGAGAGAAACATGGACCACACATCCTCAAACTGTATGTTGATCAAATGGTTTAAGCCCACTTGCAATGGGAGTAGCATTGCATTGCGACCACCACGGCAGAAACAGCCACACCAATGAGGGGCACAACCCAATGGTCCAACAACACCACTGCTGCTAGATCTAGCCCACCAGCTTTGGGTTGCACCACCACACATGCATAGCATCACAGCAACAATGGCTGCCACACAAAACCACCACTAAAAAAGGAAAGCATCACTACTGCTTACCTCTCCCTGGGCTCCCCGCAAGCAGAATGAAAGGAACAGCTCATTAACCCTTAGGATATGTTCACACAATATATTTGCGGTCCGTATTATGGAGCATAATTGCACTGCAAAATGCCCGAAGTAGGTTATACAAATATGGAAATTCATAGCTCTCATTGGTGGTGCAACCCAGAGCTGGGAGACTAGGTCTGGCAACAATTGTGTTGTTAGACCACTAGGTTGTGTCCCTTACTGGAGTGGCTGTTGCTGTGGTGGTGGTTGCCATTGAGTGCTAATCCCATTAATGGAAAGGGACAAATTTTGTCAACGTGTACATTCAGTCAGTAGAGAGTAACAGGATTGCAAAGAAAGAATAAGCTAATGAATTTCTTTGCTCCTAATTACTGGTGGATTATTAAAGATACACAGTGGATTGCTTTAGGATAAGTTATTCAAAAACAAGTGGACCATAATCTGTTTTTGCACCTGGGCCCTCTGCTGTCAGTATATGCCTCTTAACCACACACTTATTCACAGGACTACCATCAGGAATTTCAGAGCCTCTTAGGCCTCGTTCACACGGCTTATTTCGGAACGGATTTGCCGCCGTATTTACGATCGTAAATCCGTTCCGAAATCAGTCTGAAATAAGCTGCAGGCCATTTAATATTGGTTTTAATGGGAAATATGTGTCGTCATTCAGACGACATGTATTTCCGTGCCGTATTGCCGTCGCATATATGCGGCCGCAAAACGTCAGGAAAAAAAATGTGCATGTCAATTATTGTGCCGGATATAGAGACGGATTGACACCATATACTGAATGGGGATTGTAAATCAGTTGTGAAATACGTGCCACACTTAGTGACACTTATTTGCAACTGATTTGCAACTGATTTCGGAACGTATTTACATCGGAAATCCGTCGTGAATCAGTTCTGAAATCAGCCATGTGAACATAGCCTTACAGCCAAAGCACCCGAGCCCCTCTTGCTCATAATCAGTTCTTGCACCATATCACATGGGACAAATAATTAAGACCCTTAGTAAATAGATGAATGCACCTGTGGGAGAGAGGTGTGAAGAAGCAGTGAACCCTGAAATATTTCCATTAGCAAAGTATATAGAATGTGAATAAGGTCAGTCACATAGGAATACAGTAGTTATTGGGGATGAAGACAGGTTTGGACTGGTCCAGAGGGGAACAGGAGGAACCTCTGGTGGGCCCCTGAGCATGGCAGACAAAGTTTCTTTTAAACTGCATATACATCCCTGGGAAAAGCATAAAAGCAGAGAGAAAGAGGCAAAGGGTAGAATATAAACTCATGTACAGTAGCTCTAGGGTGGGGCCCATAACCAACTCCACACTTGAGCCCTCAGAATGGAATTCCAGTATTGGGCCCTAGGCATCCCAGTCTGACATGGCATAAAGAGATAGCATAGTAGCCCCTTTGCCACTTAAGAAGACACCAGTATTATAATATATAATATATGGCACATGATAAGTTGAGCCCTTTTTATCGATTTTGCATTGGGACCCAGAAGCTTTAAGTTACGCCTCTTGTCTGTCACCTTCAGTCTGAACTCAACATTATTATACCATGTCATAGTCTGTAGATACTGTCTAGATTTTAAAGGCTTTGTGTGTCACAATTTGGAAGATGTTTATTTTTGAGCGTTAAGAGTCATCTACTTGATGATTCACCTTAAAGGGAACCTGTCACATAGATTATGCCCCCCTTGCTGAGGACAGCACAAGCTAGTGTCAGACCTTCTGTTCCCAGCGCTGGGTCCCTTATTCTGTAAGATGCAGCAGTTTTAGAGCATTTACCCCTCAAATATTATTCATGAGTAGGTGTTAGCTCCACCACCAAAGGCTAGCTCCGCCCACTGACAGTTATTCACATGTTTCTACCTATTCAAAGTAATAGGTTTGTTAGTTGAGGTGGGCAGGGCTAGCCTCTGATTGGCCGGGTTTGAAAAAAAACGACTCTCTAAAGGACTCTTCGAATGACTCTTCTGGCTGAAACCATTAAATACACGAAAACTGCAGCATCTTACAGAATAAGGGACACAGCGCTGGAAACAGCAGGTCTGACACTAGCTTGTGCTGCCCTCAGCCAGGGGGGGGCAAAAACTATGTGACAGGTTCTCTTTAAGGATAAACAGGTTATCGAAACATCTATTTAAAAAGGGTAAAACTTTTAACCTACAAATAATCAACCTATTGTATGGGATTTACATTTCCGTTGACCTAAGTAATGTGGCAGGAGACCAGGAAGAAGCACATGGGGTGCTTAGAGGACACTGTTGCAACTGCATGCTCCTTTTCCATATACCCCAGTATCCCCAAAAGGATGTAAGTGTATACTACAGAGTCATATACACTCCATGGATTATTACAGTGGGATTCATATGGCTGACATGTTACAGAAATACATGATGATATTGAAGTTGAGGCTTTTTCAGGTTTTTTCAGGCCACGATTCCAGACTTGTGTAATGCGTGGCACACAATGCTTGCATTGATATCTGTGATCTCACTCTAACGAAGCCACCTCCACTACCATGTTTGTTGCACCAAAACTAATAGATCTTGTGATGAGCTGACTTGTTGACTCCAATATTTTGCCTGGATGTCCATCTTTTGGCTTTTGAATGCATAGACTTAGTTTTAAGAATTTTAAATGATCATGAGACTCACATAATTCAGTTTGGCAATTTTTCGATGAGCTGGATGATATTGTTTCTCTTTTCTTGGGAAATCTTCTTCATGGCTGCACCTCAATTCAAACTAGTGACCTTTCGCTTAGGGAATGTAAAAACAGGTTGTAATTTGCAGTATGCAAGAAGATAAAGATTTTTCCACCACAAGGAGCAAAACAGTAACAACACAGTTACATGACAAGAATTTGCATAATTAAGCATATGCTAAATAGTTGCAAGTCAAATTTACATATGAGATAGCCAAGATGATTGTCTATAAAATGATTGTAGTCTTAGGTTCAAAGCTGGAGTCGATGGTGAGATATGAGCCTGAAATTCTAAAGTTTTAAACATTTTTACCCTTTTAATTGTCTTGTCAGTGTATATGATATGTCACTGAATATTGCACTAGGAAATACTGGAAACAATTACACTAAAACGTTACCCCAGGTAGCCACAAAACAGCTTGGAGACCTAACATGAAGATCTGTCATAGTTACATCCTGATAGATGTATTTTGCTATTTAACCTGAGTAGAACAATTAGACACAACAACAACTGGGCAAAGATGCAAAGGCAGTGTATGAAAAATTAATCACACTCTTAGGGCTTGTTCACATGGAGTTTTCACTCCGTGTTACAAGCCCTTTACGGATCCATCTCTGGGACAGACAGGACGGATCTAAACAATTAGCAGGGAGATTCTCCCTGCTTGCTATGTGAAAAGCACAGTGGCATTCACATGACAGATCGCAGCTGCGCCTTTCAAAAGCGCCACTCGGGTCTGTCTCTGAAAGAATTGACATGCAATTCCTTCAGAGACAGACCCTAGCGGCGGTTTTGATTGTTTATATCCGTCTCTGGGTCCGTCCTGTTGGTCCCAGAGACGGATCCGTAAAGGGCTTGTAACAAGGAATGAAAACTCCGTGTGAACAAGCCCTTACTGCTTTCATAGGAATTGTAAGAATAGCTAGCAGCCACTTATCAAATACCCTTAATAAATTGATCATCACCAAGTGTGACTGCCTCTATAAAATTAGTGACTTTGGCTGTTTGCTGGTCTGGACCATTCAAGCAAGTGTTAACACAACGACAAGAAAGAAAGGCATCAGCAATGAACTTAGAGAAGCAATTGTTGTGGCCCATCAATCTGGGTTTATAAGGCCATTTCCAAATGTTCCAGCAAATTGAACACAAAGTCAGAATGTGTAAATCTCAGAGATATTACAGAAAAATCCAAGACATATCTCAAACTTTACAAACTTCAGTTAGTATATTAAATGTACAATGACACTACAATTAGAAAAAGATAGAACAAGTATGGATTGTTTAAAAGAGTTGTTAGGAGAAAGCATCTTTTAAAAAAAAGAAAAAAAAAAGAGCATGGTCCCTAGGCTTAAGTTTGCAAATTTACATTTTAACAAACCATAAGACTTTGGGAACTATGACTATAGTGGAAAAGTGGAGATGTTTGGTGATAACGAACATTGCCATGTTTGCTCAAAATCAAACACAATTGGGCAGATTCATCAAGGCAGTTGCACCAGAATTCTGGCTCAATTTGCAACAAAAATAATGTCTTACAAGCTTTACACTACATTTACTATGTGTTTTTAGACAGTTTCAGGCACTTCTGTGCCTCGTCAGACAAAGGAGACATGACCTAGTAAAATGGAATGTGGGTTCACAGGAAAGAGGTGTGGCTTAAATGTGTCAGATTTTTGTCGCAGTTTCTGGCATAAAAGTAAGCCAAGTTATAGGTGGTACAAAGTTAGACTTGACTAACCTGCACCAGATTTATCAACACTATGATAAATGTGGCACATTGTAAGACTGTCTAGTCTAACTTTATGTTGTCAAAGAGTTAGACACTATTGATAAATCTGCCCCAATGTCTCAGCACAAACATCAGGTATGTCAAGTGTGGTGGTGGAGGGGTGATAATTTGGGCTTGTTTAGCAGCCACTAGATATAAGCAGCTTAGAGTCAACTGGGTTATGCAACAGGATAATGAACCTAAATAGACCAGCAAACCAAAACTGAATGGGTGAAAAATAAAAGACTCAAAGTCAAAGTCCAGGCTTCAGTGTAACGGAAATGTTATGCATAAACAAATGCCTACAAACCTAAATGAACTGAATCAATGTTCTAAAAAGATTGGGTCAAAATTCCTCCAGAACCATAAAGTCATACAGAAAACAATTATTCAAGTTATTGCTGCTAAAGTTGGTTCTACAAGTTATTAATTCATGGAGTGTACTTAGTTTTTTTACACATGGACTTTCCATTTTGGCTTTATTTTTGTTAAATAATTAATGACAGGGTGGATTCTGTTGTGTGTTGATGTTCATCTGAGGTTGAGTTTACCTAGACCTTGGGGTACAGTTGATATTTATGTTAGGTGTCTGGGCTGTTTTTTTTTGCTAACTGGGTTCATGTACCCGTTCATATACCCATTGCCAGTATTTTCTGGTACAATACTTAGTAATATATACAGATACTCAAATTTACACACGGACTTATATAGCCGACTGCCCCTTTATTTGTAATATAAGCTATTACATCAGATGGAATCTAGTCGGTAGTTGATATAATACCTGCTTGTGTAGTACTTTAATTAGTCGTCTGCTCAAGACTCATTTTATCACTTATGTGAAAGTTAATCATAGTGTAAAATAAAGAGGTTTTTGTGCACAATGTAAGAACTGAAACATTCATTATGTGGCAACTTGTTTTCATTATGTGGTTTTCGTTATCAAAGTTTTCTGAGAATATTGGAAAATGCATTCACATAAATGAAAGAAGACAAATAATAAATGAGGAATCCAACTAATTAAAACTGGATACTTTGTTCTCTTTGGATTTCAGCAAAGCCATTAACAGAAAATTAGCCATATTTTAAATATCTTAAATTAGATATTGATGATAGAATTTAGAGGCAAAATAACAATCCACTTCTGTTTTATTACATTTTATTCATTCTTAAAATTAAAAATTGCATGTGCATTTAGGAGAAAGTATTGTCCAAATGCTAGGTAAAACTAATACTACTTTAAAATGTAGCAAATTTATTTGAAACAAATGCTCTGCGTCATATTTGCCTAAAGGTATATTAGATGGGTGCCTATAGATAACCCTTGGGGAAAAGGCACCTGCTGAAGGCACACTTTACATATGACTACATAGTTACATAGTTAGTATGCTTGGAAAAAGATATATGTCCATCAAAGTCAACCAAGATCAGGTTAACTGTATGGATAAGAGGGAGGAGTACAGGTAATTTGAAAACTTTGTTTCCCCCTGTTGATCCACAAATATGAAGCTCTTGAGATATGAAGCAATCTGCCATAAAAGGAATATTTCACTCCTGATCTTCGGTGATGATCAGACTGGATCACTGCCCTAAACAAGAATTATATACATATTCATGAGTGTTAATGCTATTTTGTTGTAAACAATTTTGAAGCCATTTTTGAAGCCATGAGCCAGTTCCTGAGGGGTAAAAATTCTTATGGTTAAGAAGGCTTGTTGCCTCCGGAGAGTAACTGTAACGGTCTGGTAGTGGATCCGCTGGACTACCGCAGGCGATGGTGGAAGCCCACACCAGGGAGCGGAATCTAAGTAGGTCCCGGCATTCACCAGAGCCCGCCGCAAAGCGGGATGGACTTGCTGCGGCGGGAGTCTACCAGGTCGCTTCCACTGGCGGGGCTTGCCTGCGGTGGCTGCCAAGGGTAGGCGTGGTACAGATTCGTCAGGCAGGCTCGTAGTCGGGGACAGGCAGGAGGTCAGGACAGCCGGCTCTGGTTCGTAAACGTGGACAGGCAGAAGGTCAGGGCTGGCGGCAAGATTCGTGGTCGGTAAACGTGAGCAATGGGTTCGGTACACGGGTAGACAAGACAAGGCCTTCTGGAATTCTTTCTCCAAAGGCATGCACACAAAGGATCCGGCAAGGCTGCCAGGAAGGGGCCGGACTTAAATAGGGACAGTGCCCGGCAATGACCAAATACCGGCGCACTGTCCCTTTAAATTTCACACGGGCGGCGCCACGCGCGCCGGGGACCCAATATGGACAGAGCAGGATTGTGGCCGGGTAAGTGAGTGTTGGCAGGAGCCGTGGCGTGAGCGGACCCCGGACCCGAGGTGCGGGACGGGGCGCCGCTCGGTTTCGGGGCATGGATGCGCCTGCGACCCAAGGTGAGGGTCGCAGGGGCATTTGTGACAGTACCCCACCCCTTGGGGCCCCCCCTCTTTGGCCCCCTCTTCTTTCTGCAGTGAAGGAATTTCTGGATACTGCTGGGGTTCAGGATGTTCTCCTCCGGCTCCCAAGACCTCTCCTCAGGCCCGAAACCCTTCCAGTCCACTAGAAAGTATCTTTTCCCTCTAGTTCTCCTCATACCCAAGGTCTCCTTGACCTCAAAGACATTGGGCGCATCAGCCACAGACAGAGGAGGGACAGCCGTCTGAGAGACACGGTTAAGGACCAGGGGTTTTAGTAATGAGACATGGAACGAGTTGGTAGGAAGGAGCCGGAGTTTGTAAGAAACCGGATTAATGCGACTGATAACCTCGAAGGGTCCCAGGAAGCGGGGTCCCAATTTGTAGGAGGGCGTCTTAAGACGGACATATCTGGCCGACAGCCACACCCTGTCACCTGGGGAGAAGACGGGAGGAGGACTTCTTCCTTTGTCAGCTTGGGTCTTCGTTCGCTCGGAAGCACGAAGCAGAGACTGGCGGGTCTGGGACCAGATGGTCTTCATGTCCTGAACCATGCGTCCGCCGCTGATGACTTCGGATGGAGACTGCCAGTGGGTGAGGTGGGCGGGATAGCAGACCATAACTATTGTAAATGGGGAGCCCCCGCGGACTCTGAATCTAGAGAGAGTTAACGAGAAACTCCGCCCATGCCAACAAGTTGACCACAACGATCCCTTGGCGTGCAGAGATGAAGTGCGTAGATTACCATCCCAAGAACATTTACACCCACTCCACCATGTGCCATTGTGTATTCGTCTGAGGGTGGTAAGCATAGACGATAAGACGAGCTTCACCAGGTGTTGGAACACAGGGCAAAGTGCCACGAACCTGGAAACAACTGACTCCCCGATCCGAGAGCGATTTGCTGATCGGATCCATGACAGAGGAATACACATGATGGAAGAATATCTCCGACCAGGAAGGCGGGTTGCAGACACGGCAGATCCTGCGAAAAGGTACAAAATCCTCCAACCATGGAGAACCTATCTTGTGATACCCAAATAATGGTGTTGGCGAGCCGAAGAAGTGATATCAGATTTAAAAGTCCATAGCAAAGTTGGTCCATGTTGAGTTAGGAAGCGGTAGATGGAATGTAGTAGACCTGCACTTGTGCCCGAGCGCTATGTACAGCACAAGAGTTACAGGACAGAACAAAAAAAATCCTTACATCCTTAAGAGCCGTGCACACCAATAGAACCAGGATATCAAGGGAAACGTTTTTTGGGAGCCGGGATGACCGTCCACCAATGGAGCAATGTCCCCCCATTTCAAGATGCACTGCGAGAGCACGCGGCGTACGTAGGTCCTTTCCCCGGGGCACCTCTGGAGGTTCAACTGGAGCAGCCGAGGATAAAAGTCTGGGGAATTAATGTGCTCTTGTGTAGACCTTCCACCCACCATGTCGGAGGTGCACGGGGAGAGAGCGTCGCTTTCGACGTTTTTCTCAGCAGGTCGGAAGTGGTATCTGTGAAGTTTTGAACCGGGAGAAGAAGAGGCGACCACCTAGCCGGCGAGGGTTAAGTCGCTGAGCCTGCTGAAGTAGTTGTTGAGCGATGACGTTGCAATTGACAACGGGGCCATAGTCGAGAAGTCGGCCACCATCGATAAGGTTTATTCGATAGTGAGCAGATCGATTATGACGAAGACCATTAAAGTCAAGTGTGGATAGCAACAACACGCTTCATTTACTAACCCAAACAGGGCTGGAAGAAGCTGGAATTAACAGCCCACAACTTCCAAATGATACTCTGCTACAATCTTAGGCGACCTAGCACTTAGGCTATAAAAAGCCACAGAAAACAAGGTCACTACACACCATTCACTATCCCTTTCTGTGTACCACAGCATGACCCTTAAAACCTGCATCACACCCACTAAAATAATCAAAGTGCCAGAAGGCAGAAATACTTGAACCATCATGATACTTGGAACTGGACATGAATACCCTGTCCTGGAACGCACAGACCCCAAACCTGCATGTGAAAACCCCCACATTAAAAAGGTGCCGAAAAAAGGAGTCCTTTTCACCCACTATTTTAGTTCACTGGACATGCTATCCCTGTCCCTGGCCACAGCATGAGCCCCAAACCTACCTCATGACCTTCAGATTTAATAGTGCCGTACAAAAGGAGTCTTTCAACACCATTTTAGTTTCACTGGACATTGACTAATCTTTCCTGTACCGCGATGAATGACTTTAAACCTGTCCTGACCCACAGATTAAAAAATGCCTGGAAATAGGAGGTCTTTCAACCACCATTTTAGTTGAACTGGACATTGACTAAACGTTTCCTTTGCAACAAGCATGACCTATGCCGGAGTTAACATGTGTGCGGTGAGAGCCCCAAGCTGGGGCGTCCGACATTCTATTAACAACGGAAAAAATGCCCATATGGACGCATCACGAAAACATCGTGCTTGAAGCAAAGTGCGGAAGCGGAATGTGAGTAAGAAACCTCCAGCCTTCCTCAGTACACATCAATACCTGGGTAGCGCTTGCCCCTACCGTATGAGTTGCGGACCCAATTGAGCTTTACTTGAAATACTGTGGTTAAACCCTCCTTTTCCACCCAGGTGCCCTTTTTCATGGCATTCTTTTTCTCATTTTACTCACGTGTCTTGGAGGATATTGACTCTGTACGTTGTTCTCAGTCTGTCTCCATAACTCCATATCCTCTGAATAACCAAAAAACCTGGTCAAGTTTTCCCGTACTCCCTTGTACAATTCAGAGGTAATTTTTTTTACCAGCTATTTTGTACATGCAAGTTTTTTTAGTAGTTAATTCTAAGAAACATATTTTTAAAATAGAGAATCCCACCAATGACTTTGTTCTCTTTTTTTAATTGTATTAAATTGGAGTATGTCTCAATACAGGGATTGAAAGCTATGTTAAAGATCCTGCAAAAACAAGTCATTTTGAAATTAGTTTCAAATAACAGTGTCCTACCTATTCCTGATTTCTGACACACCATCACCCTTTGAGCCACTCTTGACAATTGTGAAGAACAAATGTCTGTTTAGAAACAAAATTTTTTATAATAGGACCTGAAGTATGGCTAGCATTTCAAATGCAAAATGCCCCCAAAAATTCAAAAGCATGACCTTGAGCCACTTTGACAATTGTGAAGATCAAATGTCTTTTAGAAACACCGTTTTTTAAAATAGTACCTGTAGTTTATAGGCTGGATTTCAAGCAAAATAGCACCAAAGATCAAAGCATGAACCTTGAAGGTCCACTTCGACAATTTTGTAAGAACTAAATGTCTGTTAGAAACAACATTTTGTTTTATAATAGTAACCTGTACGTATATCTGCATTTCAAAGCAAAATGCTCCAATAATTCAAGCATGACCGCTTGAGCCACTTTGACAATTGGAATAAGAACAAAATGTCGTGTAGAAAACAAACATTTTTTTATAATAGACCTTGGTGTATTTTGCTGCAATTCAAAGTCAGCCATAAACACTAAAATTATAAAAATGACTTCTGCAGCAGCCACTGTTGTAAAAATTGTGAGGAGAAATGCCGACTTAGAAGCCACATTTCTGTTCCAAAGGAGGAACCATGATTAATTCTGTATCTCACAGCTACAATGTCCCCAAAAAATTAAAAATATGACTTCTCAGCCACTCTATTAAAAATTGTGAAGGAGAAATGGCAACTTAAAACCACATTTCTGTCAAAGGACCATAATATAAGGCTTTATCTCACAGCAACAAGGCCCTCAAAACCATTGACAATGCGAGAAACTTCTTAAGATAAAGTGAGAGTAAATGGTATACGGTGTTGTCATGAAACCTGTGTCTTTTACAGTCTGCTTCGACAGCAAAACCATCAAAATAACAGGTGGGTAAAAGAGAAATATAAATTGCAGTAAGCAAATGATCATTTTTAAAAAAAAAAAGTTTTTTCAAGAGGATCCATAACTTTGAAGAGGAATGTTGAATTAGACCGGCAACTAATCGGTGACCTCGCAATTGGGGTCCCACAAACATCATCAGAGATCCATGCATGCTTCATCTTGAATGAAAGTCAGACGATCCACATTGAGCAGTGAAAGCTCGATTTGCGTTTGTAGTAATGACCCTCCATCTGTGCGAATGTCCGCACAGATATGACGCTGGCTGCTGGGCATGGCAACACCCTCTATTGCTGACGAGCCAGCGCGGCACATTCGTCCAATTTGGAAACCGCAGCAAGTCTATTGTGTCCGAACAACATCGAAAAACATCGTGTTGATACGCAGTGTATCTGCACTCAGGATCTTAAGCAGATCTCTGTTTGTTGGATGTGTGCCTGCATTGCATGCGTTGGTGAGGTGGTAAAAATAATTCCAGAGGGTTCACCCATTGGGCTTCTGCCACCTTGCCTGCGTGCATCCGCATATGCCTACTTGTCAC
Organism: Phyllomedusa bahiana; assembly: GCA_025379985.1. Lineage (NCBI taxonomy): Eukaryota > Metazoa > Chordata > Amphibia > Anura > Hylidae > Phyllomedusa > Phyllomedusa bahiana. The sequence continues at coordinate 75,590 of JAODAL010009515.1, read as the reverse complement.
TCTACTTGGCTTGTCCACGTCGCTGATGTTGTTCCACCGTGACATTGGGAATGTGATAGCAGACCCACAATTGTCGACCAGTTGTCAATTCATCATAGGTCCTCCATATCCAGCACTTATACTCTCAATTGGGTGGGTGGAATGAAAGTGCTGTTTTTAGTTTTTGTACCGGGATCCAGGAGGGTGCCACCCAGTAAATGTTGATCATTATGATGGCCTTAATGCGAGGATCATTTGGAGAAATGGGACATCCATAGCACTCATGTGAGAGTATGGATCCTTTGCTTCCCAAGCCTCGGGTCGAGGGGCACTAGCAAACTGAACTTTCCACAATCTCCTCCCCTCCGTCCCCTCAAATTCGCACCGAACCTCTTTCCAAGGCAGGGACGTCCCCCAATAACACGGATGTCCCTAGGAATACTTTCCTCCTCCTCTCCGCTGCCTTCCGCACAGGCTTCAACACAGCCGCCTGACTTGCCTATGAGATGATGCACCCTGAGAGCTGATGTCGCCACGCTTGCACTAGCTTCTGACCCCGAACCACTGCCTAATGAAGACCGAAGAAATTGTGTAAACTGTGCGGGCCTTTGTGGATTGACTAGAGAAAGGCTTCCGAGTCCGCAACTGTGTACCGTCTCCTCCTCCGTCCGCTGTGGTGGACTGTTGTTTTCAGAGTGTCAACGATCGTCCATAAACTAAGATCACCACAATGCTCATGCTGACAAGGCATTGTCCGCGACTGACCATTTTGGTGGCTTCTTGCAAAACTGGCAAGATGGTGCAGAAGCTACTTGTTTCACACTACTGCCTCCTACTCTCGGTGTTCAACACCCCGAGGTTCCGCGACCGCTGCTTGATCAGCCAGTGTGTCACGTCGTTACTGCGTAATGGCAATGCGCTGCTGGCCATACAATCCGTGGAGGCATTTTGAGAGTGGTATTCCAGCGTGTTGAGCCTCTTATTTTCACGTCACAATGAGACTGTTGAACGTGGAAGGCCGATCTGACGCTGCAATCGCAGCCAGGGCGGGACGAAGCAGGAGCGTACGGCGGAAGTTGGTCTAACTTTGACTTTCCGAGCCTTCCTCAGCAGGCAAGTCCCAGACCCGGTAGGCTCTTTAAAATTCTGACGACAAGAGTTCAAGACATGGCCCAGTCAAGGGATGTGCGCCAGCCTACCTAACTTAAGGGCGGCCAGGCAGATTACGCCCTTATTATCTTGCACACCCCACCATGCCTCTCAAGGTCTGTCACCCACCAGCGCTCGGTCTCTGTCGCGGAGAGCCGGCCGACAGCTCCTGACGCTTGTGTGACGTCCCAAAGAGCAGATTAATATCATCAACACTGCCCTGGTTTCTCTGGTCACGTGATGCCACCAGAGGACCTCGGGGGAAAGAACCCAGCACCATCCCTGCTGTTTGAAGGAGATTGAGCCAAGCCTGAGAGCTACCAGATCACCCCCAGGACATCCACCCAGCTCACCCAAGACTGTCACAGAGATATAGCGGCCTTGGCCGTCCTTAAATACTAGTCCAGTGTCGGTGTGTCAGATGGACTTATACCTGTACACAGATCAGCAAAGGCGCGTTTGAAAGATTAGATGACGACGATGCCGGCCAATGGCAGGGACGGCTTTTCTGGTCAAAGAAATGCCATGCACGCTTCTTAATTTGGGGGCATGGCGAGGGCCATGACGTGGTGGAACCCCATCTGTGTCCCCCAACGGAATAGGCAACATTTTCAAGGCCAAAAGCCACTGCAAAAGCCGACATACAGGCATTTGACTTTGGGATGGTTTGGGTAAAGTGTTTTCTTCTGCTCCCAAACTGGAAGACAAAAGGCTTGATAGCTAGACTGGTGCCCGCTGTAGCAGGCGATCAAGGTCGTCAAACTGAGGCGGAAGGAGAAGGGTAGATGGGTCTCTGGTGTGTCTGGAGTTACGATCGTGGCGACGGTGGAGCTGAATCGGAGGCTGATCCTGATCAAGACCTGAGAGACATGGGCAGCTGAGGAACGCTTGGTGGGTGGTGGAGTAGGTGATACAAGGGTGGACAGTGGTTTGGAGGCCCGGCGTCGGTCTGGCCTTTTTTGGCCAAGATTTTGCCTCCATTTCAAAACCTCATGCATTCGCTGCATGTGACTAAGACATGTTAGGTGGGAGGTTAACCACTTAAGGTTTTCGTTTGTCCTCAACATATGCGTTTACTGCAAAAGGCGTCATTAGAACATCGCTGGGTGAATCATAGGCTTGTACAAAGTAAGAAGGCCCATGCTTGAGATGTCCCCTGAGACCTTTGACGGCGATGAACGAGAGCGGTTGGTTTGGGCGTCTGACCGATGCTGCGGAATCATATCAGCGACGTTCTGCGGACCGCCCTCTCCCTTTTTGAGGCCGGAACCCCCTTACTGACACTACCCCATCGTCTTCCTCCTCGTGCCATTAATGAAGCGTCACTTCGAAGCAAATATCCAACTGCTGAAAAAGACCACGTGGAATCCGCAATGACGTGCATCATCATCCATCAACACCAGGTGACTTCGTCGTCCTGACATACTGCATCCAGTGGGCTGCGTGGCTACAAGCAAGAGGGACTTGCAGCGTATGCCGACCGCATCCTGATTTTTGCCGATTGACCGGCTTTCCTCCTCCACCTCTGATGGCCAACGATTCACTGGAGCGCGATCAGAGCAGAGAAATCATCCTCTTTTGCCTCTGATCTTTTAACATGCCGTACGTTACCCCAACCGCATTTGTCATCAAAGAGGTCTTCAGAAATGGATTATCCAACAGTGGTGGTTACAATAACGAGATGACATTTGGCTGCATCATTGTAGTAAAGCGGATTGTTGGTGATGCTGATGGACGACATTGTGGCCGTGACTGGGAGGACGAGGAGGTAAGATTCTGCTTTGATGCATGTTTTCATTAACCACTTGAAGGACAATTGGCACGCTGTTCGTTACTATAAGATTCACAGGCCTGACCCAGCGATGACAGCCGACTTCCTGCAACTGATTATCCGCTGGCATGCTGATGTCCGCCATCACAGGAAGGACAACTTCTCGTCAGTACCCTACCTGCCATGGTCCCTACCCCCCCTCTTGCTCGCTTACCACCTAATGTCGCTCCATGTCAGAAATATACAAATTTGAGAAGGTATGTAAGAGTTTTTTGGAAAGTCGCCTCTTATAAAAGACGGCAAATCACAGCTAATCTCAAATCCTTCCAAATCAAAACAAATTGCTGGATTCAAATATAACTGCAAAGTAAATCTAACAATTCAACAAAGGCTTTGTGCCTTCGCCAAGTTAAAAAACACGGAACTGTAATGTATCGGATACTAAAAATGGTAATTTTATTGGCACCCTATCAATTCACTGTGTAACGACACAATTGCGGATTCAAATTTAAAACTGCAAGGTGGCTCTATCCATCAAATCTGACCTGGGCAAAAGTGCAAAAAAACACGTATCTGTAATGTATTCAGATAATAACATGAGTCTTTTATGGCACCTATCAATTCAACCTGTGTGACTAAAATATTGCAGTAATTCCAATTAAGTGCAATGGTGCCAGTCAATGAACAAAGCTGTACTACTAGTCGCCAAAGTTAAAAAAAACAACGTAGCTGAAATTTATTTCGGATATTACAATGAGATTTTTGGCACCCTATCAACCGTGTGGCTGGACATCTGGATTCTAATTTACGTACACAGGTGGATATATCACAAAGGTTGAATGGCAAAATTGAAAATGAACACCTAATCTGCAATGTATACTGATAAAAAAGTGGTTTTGCACCATAACAAAGAGACCGTGCAGATACTAGAAAATGTTTGTACCTATAATTCAGCAGGCTGCCCCAATAGCCATGAAAATTTCAATAAAAAATGTTAATAATAAAACTATTGCAATGTCTTACACTAAGTCTTGGTGGAACTTTATCCATGTATTCTTAAAGATCTTGTCCATCTACGACCGTATAATACAAGAAATTTTTGGCACCTTTTCAATCACCTTTGGTAGACTATAAAATTGCTGATTCAAATTTAAGTACAAGGAGATATATCAACATAGTGGAAATGGGCAAAAGTTTGAAAATAGAAACACCTATCTGAAAATGTATACTGGTTGACTGATTAATAACAGTGGAGTTTGCACCTAACAAAAGAGACCTGCAGTTACTAGAAAAGATGAGTTATCCTATAAGTTCATGCAGCCCAATATCCAAGGAAATATTTCAAAGTAGAAGAACTGTTAATGATAAAACTATGCAATGTCTACACTAAGTTGGTGAACTTTATCCATTTCTTTAGAAGCTTGTCTATTCTAGACATACAATGATAATTTTTGTCACCTTCAATTCACCTGTTGAGACTATAAAATTTCCAGGATTCAAATTTTAAGGCATAGGGGATAAATTCAACACAAGAGTGGAAATGGCAAAATGGAAAATGAAACACCTATACGTGAAAATCTATACTGATAATAAAAGTGTATTTTTGCATCTAAACAAGGAGACCTGCAGTTACTAGAAAATGAAAAGTGTATCCCTAATAAGTATCAGGCTGCCCAATAAACAGGAAATATACAATAGAAAACTGTTAATAATAAAGCTATTGAGCAATGTCTAAACAAAGTCTTGGTGAATCTTTATCCATAATCTTTATAGACTAAGTCTGATTTCGTATAATACAGAGATTATTTTTGGCACCTTTTCAATTCACCCTTTGGTGACTATAAAATTGCCTCGGTATTCATATTTAAGTGCCAGGTGGATATAATCACAAAAGTGGAATGGGCAAAATATGAAAATAACACTATCTGAAATGTATACTGATAATAAAGTGGAGTGTTTTTGCATCTAACAAAGAGGACCTTGCGAGTTACTAGACAAAAATGTGTATGCCAAAAATATCACTCGCCCAATATCCAGAAAATATTTCAATAGAAATCTGTTTAATAATTAATGCTTTGCAATTCTACACTAAGTCTTGGTGAACTTAATCCCATATACTTTATAGAGCTTATGCACACCAACACATTTAGTTTTCAGTTCATATCAAAACTTTATTGAGCGAATATACAAAAACCATCCTCTTCGTAAAACACATTGTCAGTATACTTTCATTTTAATATATAATTAATTCAGTCTATTCTGACTTTTTCGGTCCCCTAATTGGACCTTTTTCAACGAATCTCTAAACAAATAAAAACAATTACAACATAGAAGTTAGTAACCCGAAGTTGTTATATATTCACAACAAATTATAATTAAATTTCTGTTGTTATTGACATAAAAAAATTAAAAAACGATTATTACTGCACATTGCACAAGTTTTTACATTTCTTATTCAATTCTTTTGTAACTTTTTTAATACCATTTAAATACAAAGGAAAAGAGAAAACAATTTGAAATATATATCAAGTGAAAAGAACAATTACATGCCATAAACAAATACAATATAAACCACAGTGGCCATTCCATGATAATCAAAAAGGTCACAATGAGAGAAAGGGGCTGTGTAACATATGTTATTCCAATCTGTAATCAAGCTAACATCTTGTTGTTATTGTTTTTATTGTTTTAGAGATTCGTTGAAAAAGGTCCAATTAGGGACCGAAACGTCAGAATAGATGAATCTATTTATATACAAAATGAAAGTATACTAACAATGTGTTTTACGAAGCCGGATGGTTTTTGATATTGCTCAATAAAGTTTTGATATGAACTGAAAACTAAAGTGTTGGTGTGCAACCTTTTACGCAAAGGATTGATATAATTTTTGGTGTGCACCCATCTCTAACCGAAGAGTGCCGGTCTATATTTGTTACTTTTTGTCTTTTGAGCACCAATATAATGGCACAAGGTTTTTCCTACGATGATTCTATGGCTCAACAAATTATGTCTAGAATTCAACTTTCCATGGAATTTCTCCATGTCCCACACCATGAATTTAAAGCAAGGGACTATGAACGACTGAAACGTAAATTAGTTGCACATCAACTGCACTGTAGTACGTTAATGGAATATTACAGGAACAGCCGCATTCCAAGAGGTCTTCGCTGTCATTTGCGTCCAACTCTTTTTCAGGATGATACAGATTTTAAGTTAAGATTTGAAGGGATCCTTAACAAATGTTCATTGGACATTATGCTACTTAATGTGGAATTCCTTCACAAGTCTATTGATGAATTGAACGAGAATATTAATTGCATAGAGGAACAACTGCTATCTAGCACTCCAGAAGAAGAATGGAATAACATCAAAACCAAAACCAAAAAAATGATTGATGAACATAAGAAATATATAGAGTCCAATAAAAGAAAGAAATTCTTGAGGGATCTGGAGGACTACCAATTAAAACGTGTCTATAGATGGCAATGGGAGAGGTCTTATGGGGAGAGATATATGTATTCTGGTTATGATCATGTCTCGTCTTCTGAGAGTGACACCTCTGCTTCCTCTTATAGAGATCAACCTTTTTTAGGACAGGGCCGAGGCAGGGCCAAAAGAACCCGAGGAAGACAAGGAGGGGGAGGAGGAAGAATGCCACTAGGGGGCTCCAACATACAGACCCGGTCTCAGGTAAGGGGGACTCACTTGTGGTAAACATCTCTAAAATTAATTTATCCCCTGCTGAGATCTCCCTTTTGCAACAGGGATTGTCCTTTAGCCCCAGTTGACCTCATAAAACGTTTGTAATAGAGCACGAGTTACAAAGATTCTTTAGATCGGTTCGGTTAAAGGTTCAGTTCAGTGATGACAGAATGTTGGAACCCCTAGATCAGAATGTATTTTCATTAAAACATTTGGGTCTTTTTAAAAAGAGCAGATACATGCCACCTTAGAGCCATCATCCGGTAGAAACATATGTAACCCTTACACAGATTGAGATTGTTTAAAATTTCCCTAAGGGAAAAAAAAAACGGGGCACACTTCAAATTTTTTCAAATTTTTCCCTACAGGGGAACGGAGGGGCTTTAGAATCCCTTCAAAATAACACCTCTATAACGTTTAAAACCACCGATAAAGGGGGGGCCTATCGAAATTTTATGGACAAAGAAATTTACCTACGGGAAAATCGAAAACCAACTTGCTGTAAGGGTAACTTATAAAAATTTTGACATACAATCCTGAAAAGAGAGTACATGAACGTATTAAATTAACACTATCTAAATATCTAGAGAAAGGGGCCATTAAACCCCCCCAATTTTAATTTCCCTTGACAAAACAAAAACCCATTAGCCCCGGGAAATTCTACGAAATTACCAAAGATACACAAAAGTTTTAACAATACCGGGACGTCCAATGGTCGCATCTACAAAATCGATTTTGTCCCCCTACCCATTTTTTTAGACAGGATTTTATAAACCAATAATCCACCCATACAAATCTTTCATCTTAAATACCACTGTTTTTCTTGATAAAAAAAAAAAATTTCCCAAATAAATTGATAATAGAGATTGTTTGTTGACACTAGATGTAAACAGCCTTTAAACCTCAATTGAACATAAAAAGGGTATTGGGGCTCCCTAAAAGGGGACTTGAAAATTTTGGCCCGGGGATAAAATCCTGAACAGAAAAAATTTCTTTTTTGGATCTACTCCAAATCATTTTGGGGAGGAGAACAAATTTTCTCTTTGGAGATGTTTTTTAAAACACCCCAAAGGGGGGGGGTACGGCAAGGGCTCCAAAGGGCCCCCCCCATTTTAAAATTGCTTATATTTCAGAATAAAAAGAATCCCATATCTATACAAATAAAGGTTTCGTGACCATGCGAATTTTTTGGGTCGTTATATAAAAGGACTTTTTTTTGCATATGGGGGGCCCCCAGAGTCCTCTACCCTTGGAGTTTTTTCCAATTCCTGAATGGAATAAAATCCAGAGCGGGGTTTTCACTGAAATTTTTTTGTCCCAAACAGAAAATTAAATTTTTCTAGATCCCTTTGATTAAAAAGGACTCTATGGGGAAAAACTACATTTTGATTTTTAATCAGAAGCCAACGGCCGCAATAGCCCTTTTGGGGAGTACCAAAAGAACCATCCTAAATCTTTTAAAAAAAGGCCCCCTTCCTAGGTCCCAATTCAAGAGGTTTGATGGGAAATTGTATCAATACAAACACAGGGGAAAGATTCGGGGGGAGAATGACTCATAGTTCCCACAGAGGGGATCCCCCGGAGCCCCTTTGAGGGAGAAAGAGCATATGTAGATGGAATAAAAAATTTTTCAATAAAAAAAAAGATAAAAAAGGGCAAACGCATTGCCTGTTTACCAAAAAATCATCCCTTTGTAGAGAGAATACTTTTGGGGGATTTTTTTGGGGGGGGGGGGGGGGAAAACCCTGGCCTCTTTTGAACCAAGCATCCCCTAAGTTTGGGGAAATTTAAACTCCCCCAATCAGTTGCTACAAAAGATCCCCTTTAATTTGCGAGATAAATAGGGCTTGGGGAGATGTTTGGGGAAATCGGGTTAAAATTTTCCCAGACCCGACTTTTCTACACTGCCCAAGAACGGGTACTTACCCCCCGGGCTTTGGGGTGTGGCCAATGTTTCAAATGTTATTAAAGAATACATGACTCATTCCCCCAACAGGGAAAAAGGGGTTAGGATTAAACAAAATTTTTCACCGTTGGGGAATCCCCCGGGTTTGTGGTAAAAGTTTAAAAAAATTTTCCTTGGGGGTCTCCCCGCCAATTTTGGGGAGACAAACCCCCCCCGTGTGCAGACCCCTATAGCAAAGGGGATAAGGGCCCCCTATTTAGGAAAGAAAGAACCTCCTACCAATTCCAGCACATTTTTCCCGGGAACCGGGGAAAAATAATGTTCACAAATGCATATCAAAGGGCATTGTTTCCCGTACAAAAGCCTCGACGTGGAGGAGATAGGGGTGAAATTTTTAAAAAAAGGGGAGAATCATTTTTGGATTCATCGTCCCAAGGAAAGCGGGCTCCGAGAGGAAAATTTAATTTGAGAGTTTGAAATTTTTTCATCTCTCAATAAAACGTAATTTTTAACCCTTTTTTTATGACCACATTTTTGGACAATCGTCTATATGGGAAAAAGAAATAATTATGATTTTTTTCCCTTTTAAACAAAGTCTTGGGAAATCGAAATGGAATTTTTAATAAATTTGATAAATTTAATTAGTAGGATAAAGGGATTTTTTTTTTTGAAAAGGGTGAAAAATTGTAAGAATTTGTAATTTTTTTAATTTTCATTTTTGGAATTTTTTTTTTTAAAAGGGGGTTTTAATTTAAGATAACGTTTTTATTTGTGGGTAATTTTTCATGATAGTTTCCCAAAATTTTTGTTTTTAAACTTTAAATTTCTCCCTTTTTTATAAATTTTAAAAATTTTTTCATACATTTCCCGCTATTTTTGCTTTTGATCGGGGGCGGGTTTAAAAACGTGGGAGGGGTGACTAATGAACTAAAGATATTTAATCGTCTTGATTTTTATTTTACATTTCGATCCCTTTTAAAAACCTTAGAACTATGAGAGCTATCCCCCTTTAAAACTAAACAAAAAGTCCATTTCTAAATTTCCCTGAAACGGCGCCTGCCCTGCTGGATTTTCATTGAAGACCTTTTCGGTGTTTATATAGACCCCGGGGGCCGGGCACTTGGGAAATTAGCTGCGCAAGCGCTATGGAGCCTTTTATCTCGGTCTTCGTGTTCAGTAAAGGTAAACAAATACGCATGCGCGGTTTTCCCTAAAAAACCCCGAATTTACTGAAGCTTGTTTCCCCCGGGTCCAAAAATTTCACTGGGGCTTGCGCCCCCTTTAGGTAAACCTGACTTTTTTTTGGCTCACATTATCAAAAGTTAAGAAAACATCACCCTGTAAGGGTTTACAACCTTTAATAACCCCCTATTTGTAAGTTATGGGTAAACTAATATCCCACTTTTATTCAAATTTTGATCAAAAAAAATTAATTTAAAAACAATTTTTTTGGGCATCAAAAAACTTTTGGGAAAACTTTTTAGATTAACTTTTTTAAGGGTTCCCTTTTTTTAAGGATTTTTTTTCAAGGGGTCCCATATATTTCCTTAAATAGAATTGGGGTGGGGGGTAATTATTAAAGCGAATAAAACATCATAAACGTGGGGAAAATACCAAAGTATATATTTTTTTGGGTATGTTTTAAAAAAACCCCCCACAAACTAAGGTCAAAACTTGATTTTCAGATTGGGAATAAAATATTTTTACACAGCCCCCTTTTCTCCATTTTGGGCCTTTTTTATTACAAGGAAAGGCCCCCTGGGTTTTAAAAAAAAATTCTGTTTCTGGCCTTTAAAGGTCTTTTCACCAATTTTAAAAATTCATCATTGTTTTCCCCTTTTTCCATTGTATTTTTAAAAAGGTATAAAAAAATTACAAAGAAAAAAATAAGAAATGTAAAAAAAATTGTGAAGTGAATAATTTAAAGTTTTTAATTTTTTTAGTCATTAACAACAAAAAAAAAAATTAATTATATTTGTTGTGTATACTAACAAAACCCTGAAAACTAACATCTTGTTTTTATTTTTTTTATTTGTTTTTTGAGATTCGTTTTAAAAAGGTCCAATTAGGGAACCGAAACGTCAGAATGAAATCTAATTTATATTTTTAAAATGAAAGTAAAACTTACAAGTTTTTAAAAGAAGCCGGGAAAGTTTTTGATATTCCCTTTTTAAAAAAAAAATTTTTTATAAGGGAAATGAAAACAAAAATGTTTGGGGTGGGAACCTTTTAAAGCAAAAAGGGTTGAATAAAATTTTTTGGGGTGGGACCCACTCTAACCAAAAGAGTGCCGAAAACATACCTCTATATTTTTTTTATAGAGCTTTTTCTGTGTTCGCCCCGGGGGGGGGGCCCCCCCCCTCCCTCCCCCCCGTGACCTTTTTTCACAGTAGATGCTCCTTTAAAAATCTCTACCCAACTTATAAAACTTCCAATCCTAATCTAACTAAATTGTAAGATCACAGCTAATAGTAGAGGTTTCTCTGTAAGAATTATAATAATTGTCCTGAGCTGTTTGGACACAAGCAGAGCGCACGTCCTGCGCTCTGAGACGCGGGGACACTGAGGCTGAACAGGAAACCGCTATCTATGTAAAACGAGTCATGTGATTTTTTCCAGCTATCGCAACCAACACATCCCAGTCCATGACGTCGCACACAACATCACACCCTGCTCTATTCCTGTAATCTGATGTGCTGGCCGCCAAAATTACAGAAGCGCCGAAAAAGGCGCGTCTAAAATGATGCACAGATTTTAAAACCTAAATAGCGCATGAATCGAAAAAATCCAAAAATCACCATAAAAACTGTGCCGATTTCAACTTTGTCGATAATAATCGCTCAACACTAGTTTTTACCAAAGAAGTAAGTTTTGCCAAATATGAATCTGATTTGCCAGTGCTATATGATTGAACTAAAAACATTTCTGATATTTAATTGGTTTTATTATGTGAGGGTATAACTAGAGATGGGCGAATTGAATCTAACGAAGTGGAATTCATTTAAAATTTCAGGAAAACTTCGATTCTGAACGAAGTCGAATTTTGGGGTTATTCGCGGAAAAGAAGCTTGTTTTTAATTGATAAAATAGATGAGAGCACATGGCGTTACATAGGGCAAAGAACTCTGGGAAGAAGAAAGGCGTAGCCTACATGACATGTACAGAGATGAAGCCAATCAGAGACCAGTGGGATTCTGTGACGTCACCGCACTATATAAGTTCGGGCACGATGCTGGCAGCTCACACCGCTCTCACTGTGTTGTGTAGGGAAGGTGCTGCCGCTGCTGCTTGTGATATCTCATACTAAAGAACTCGCTTTTATACAGCACTTTTTGGGGCGTGTCACAGCTTGTCTCAGAGACTACTTCTCTTACGTTCTAATGCTGATTCTGTGGGGTATTGGAACTGAAGTCCAGTGTGCGTCCAATTCAGCTGCATATACATTTTAATGCTATCTGCTCAGTTTCTTGAGCACTTTAAATACCCAAAAGGGTTAGCTAAGCCTGTTGCTGTTAAATTTTCAGTTAAAGAAACAGCGTTTTTTCAATCCAAATACCACTTAATTTTTGGTTGCTGATTTCTTTTGCGCAACTTACATCCAAGAGTTAACTAAGTATTTTTCTGCAGTTGTATTCAGTTAAAGAAACTTTATTTTTCACCGCCAAAGAAGAAATTTTGCCTGTAGTATAATTCATATCCGAAGGTTAATTATGAGTTTTTCTGTTGTTGTGTTCCGTAAAATACATGCTGTTTTAACACGCTACAAAGCTGGTAATTGTTGGCAGCACATTTCTTTTGCGCAATTTACATGTAAGGGTTAACTTAGTTTTTTTTTGGGCAGTTGTATTTTAAAGAAACTTCTTTTTAAACCGCCAAAGAAGACATTTTGGCGGTAGCATAATTCATATCCGAAGGTTAATTACGAGTTTTTCTGTTATTGTGTTCCGTATAATGCACGCTGTTTTAACACGCTACAAAGCTGGTAATTGTTGGCAGCATATTTCTTTTGCGCAATTTGGCTGTAGCATAATTCATATCCGAAGGTTAATTAAGCCTGTTTGTACTTTTATATTCAGTAAAATACACAGTGTTTTTAAACGGCACATACAAGTAAATTTTTCCTGCCCATTTGTGGAGCGCAATTTATATCCAAGGGTTACCAAAGCTTCTTAGTGGGTTCATTTGGAGTGTGTGTATTTATCATATACGGATATCTTCATCAAACAGAGTCTGTACATTTTAGAACAAACAGTATGTCAGACAGAGAGGTGGCAGGCTCTTCACCTGTGAGTGGCAGTGGCACAAACATTCCTGGAACAGGCCCAGGTCACAGCACAGCAAGGGGACGTCGCAGCAGGAGTCACTCGGTGAAGCCACAACTGCCGGTGTCAACTAGCGGCCGTGTGTTGTTCAGCAACCCAATGGTTCTTGATTGCTTGATTGCTTGACTAGGTCATCCACTTCCTCCCAGATGACATCTGACAACCCCAGCCAAGAGTCAGTGGGAACGTCAGACACAACCCTTAGTTGGCATGGCCCGGGAGCGGGTCAGCGGCCCTCACCTGTCCTCAACTCGCCACTCTCCCATCCGGGTTTCCCTCAGCCAGAGATCTACTATGTGGTCTGGGCTCAGCCCCAAACTATATAGCGAAGATGAACAATTTGAGGGGGGGCAGTCAGCAGCTACTTGCAGCGAAGAAATGGGCCAATATACCTGCTTTTTTCAGTAGGGGGCAAAGTATAGATGGTGGAGAGTGGCATGGGTGGTCATGTTGTGAGGGGTCGGGCCCCTGCATAACAAGGGCCGGTGATGAGGACAGCAGTGACGATGAAACACAAATCGATGATGATGTAGCCGACTGCACTTGGGAGCCGGGTGATGCAAGGGCTTCATCATCGTCAGTAGAAGAAGGCATCAGCTTGCGCCTCAGGCAGCGGCACAGCCAGCAAGTGGGTTGTGTGGCCGTGAGTCAGCAGAGTAACAGCAGTGTGAGGTCAGGAGCCAAGCGGCCACGGGGTAGAAAACCCGCTTCGCAGGTCCAAGAAAGTAGCGGCACAGGGGCTCAGCGAGGCAGCGGCGGTAGTAGTCACTCAGTGCGGAGCGTTGGCGGTAAAAATCAGATACTCGGCGGTGTGGCAGTTCTTTTCTAAGACACCGGAGGAGCCGAATATTGGGTATATGTAGAATCTTTTGGCACAAAGTGAAGCGTGGCCAGGGAGCTAACGTTGGCACCACGGCCCTGCGTCAACACATGCAGCGTCACCATCCGGTGGCCTGGGAGAAACGTGGTTCAGATGTGGTGGTCCATCCTGCCGCAGCAGCAGCGCCCAGTGGCACGCATGCAATTGCAGCCAGTCAAGGCTCCACCTGCAGAAGGGAGCTGTTTCGCTTTGACATCCCTCTCCCGTCCAATGCTCCTGCCCTCGTACTCATGGCGGGCCCGCGTCGTTCAATAAGGCGATTGCAAAGAACAACATAAGCGCCAACCATTCTAAGGTGCAGAAGACGACCATGCTCCAGTCCCAGTTGTTGGTACGGCAGTACCTCCCTGTCCAAGGGGTGGACTCTGCACCATTCAGAGAATTAAGGGCCTGTTCCGAGCCGAGGTGGAGAGTTCCAAGACGTAATTTCTTTTCCAAAAAGGCAGTACCAACTCTTCACAAATATGTAGAAAAGAAGGTGGGCCAGTCCTTGAGCTGATCGGTTTGTTCCAAGGTGCACGTCAGCGCGGACGTGTGGAGCTGTAACTACGGTCAAGGCCAGTACATGTCCTTTACGGCTCACTGGGTGAATGTGCTTCCTGCTCAGGCACACCAACAACTTGGACAGGAGACGCCGCTTTCTCCTCCACGTTGCAAACTGCTGCTCCTGCGCCAATGTTTCCCCCTCCTCCTCCACCACCCACCAACACCATCTCAGACTCCACAAGTACTGCTCCATCATGCCACATGTGTAGGGCACAGCGGTTTCATGCAGTTCTACACTTGGCTTGCCCTCGGCGAACGAAGTCACACAGGGAGGAACTGCTCCACGTCATGCAGCAAGAAAAACGATGTGTGGCTTTCTCCCTGCCAACTGCAAATCGGGGAAACCCTGGTGACGGACAATGGGAGGAACATGGTGTCCGCGCTGCACCCAGGAGGGATGGTCCAAGCGCCCTGCATGTGCACGTGTTCCAATCTGGTTTTGAAAAGGTTCCTGAAGTCTTTTCCCTCGATATTCAGAAGATTCTGAAAATGGCCAGGAAACTGTGCATGCACTTCATCCATTCCTACAAAGCCAGGAACACCCTCCTTGAGTTGTAGCGGCAGAACGGCCTGCACATGTTGGACCGACTGTATGAACAGAGAAAGGCCATTAATGATTTTTTGATGATCCAGGAGGACAGGAGTACCCCCCTGTGTAACTTTGATGTCAGCCAGTGGCAGCTCATGCGTGGACCCCTGCCGTTTGCTGAGGCCATTCGAGGAGGCCACGTTATTTGTCAGTCGCCAGGACTACAGGATGAATAACGTCATTCCACTGCTTCATGTCCTGGAACAGATGCTGAAAAATCTGTCTGGGCAGGGGACTGGGGACGTGGTGACTACATCTCATGGCCACATGAGTCCGGTGGGGACTGAAATGGAGGAGGAGGGGGACATTTGGAGCCCGAAACATTGCGGTGAAATTTTGTTGGATTTTCTACCCAGGGACAAGAGAGGAGGAGAAGGAGCAGCTGGAAGAGGTAGATGGAGATGAGGAAGACGAAGCAGATGACCCGCAAGCCCCGTGGCAGTAACAGTGGGATGGAGGCAGGGACCCCCTGGGAGTCATTTGTGCAGAGGCCCCAGCATGGATATAACCCAAGTCAATAAAGGATCCTGAGGGTCAAAATTTTTTAAGCCCACACTAATGATTCTGTCTTCTGGGACTCTTTCCTCCGGGTGGGGTTTGGTCGGTTAAACGGTAAAGTTTCCTCTCCCCTAGGGGGGGTTTTTGCTAAACAATAATTTGCCCACAGTAATTGGAATTGGAACATTTTTGTCCCTTTTAAAACATGACAATTCCTGCGATCAAAAAGGGGATTTGATTGACATTGATTTGTTTATGGTTTTTTTTAGTTTAATAAAGTTTGGGCCATGTGTTGAAAATGTCTACAGGAAGACCGTCTTTGTTACCAAAAAGCAAAAAATCAGAGGCAGTTTTTTTCTCCTTTAGTGCTGAAAAAATAAAATTGGCTTAATTGGTTTCTAAGGGCAACAAAGAGTCTTATCTTATTGCTAACAAAAGGCCCTTTATAATTAGTTGTAAAAAAAAAAGAAAAAACACCTCAATTTATCAAACAAATAGAAACATTTGACATTCACAAAATATATATTTTTTTTACTTGTAAGGGAGATAGTCATGACATGAAAAACAGTTAACACATAACATTTACTATTTGTCTACTTTATGTTCACAATGTTTGCTAAACATTCCTTTCCTTTTAAGATAATTTCCAGTGCACTTTTTTGTGCAACAAATAAGTTCTGCAGAGGCTTTGAGGAGCCTGCATGTTTTAATAAACCCCCTTTACATCCCCTTTTTTAAAAGGTTTCCCCCCCAAAGTCCCTTAAAAAAGGGAAAGCTTTTTAGGAATTTTTGTTAGGGGTAAAAAAATAAACCAAAAAATAAAAAACCCCAAATAAAAAAACATATTTTGCACCCCGAAAAAAAAAAAACAACCCCTTTAATAGCTCCATATAAAAAAAAATTTAAAAAAGTTAGGGCCCCTTTTCGGGCCCTTTGTTTAAAAAAACATATATTTTTTATAATTTTTTTTTTTTAAAATATTATGAAAAATTTAATAAAACAAAAAAAAAGATAGGGAAATTGATATCTTTTGTAATTTTTTCCCAAACCCCCACTTAAAGTAAATTTTTATTGTCATTTATCCTACATGGTGAATGCTGTAAACATGAAGCCCAAAAAACAATGGCGGAATGGTGGTTTTTTTACCCCCATTTTCATGGCCCAATGCTACAAATACTATGGAACACCTGTGGGCCAAAAATGCACAATACACCCCTATATGAGATGCGGGATGTAGAATCCAACATAAGGTATCTTCTGGAAGGATTCACCTGTTCTTGTATTTTGGGGGCTTTGCAAATGCAACATGACACCCACCAAAATCTACGTTCTGAAAGGCAAATAGCGCTCACTTGCCCTGCTATGTATCCATACTGCAGTTTATACCCAACTTTGAAGAGATTGCCTAACAAATTTGTGGGTACTTTTATTCCAGGATTCCTTGTAAAAATTAAATGATTTCAGCTAAAATGACAGAATGTTGGAAAAAAATAAATTTTTCATTTTCACAGCCTAAGGCTATGTTCACACGGCTTAACTGCGGGGCGTAATTACGCCCCGCAGTTACGCCGGTGCCGGGGGGGAGCGGGGCCGGCACCTCGCCGGCCCATAGAGAATCACTGCTAGCGGCGCGTATACGCCGCTAGAAAGTGACATGTGAATTATCTCTCCCCTCGGCGTATTCGCCGAGCAGGGAGAGGAGACGTAATCCATAGTTCTCATAGAGAACTATGGATTACCGTAATGAATGGGCCGTTTTCAGGCCGTAATTTGCGCACTTCTGCGCGTAATTACGGACCGAAATACGGCCCATTTTAAGCCATGTGAACATAGCCTAATGCTAAATTAATTTGTGAAACACCTGTGGGGTCGATATAGTCACTATACCTCTTGGAAGTATTCCTTAAGGAGTGTAGTTTTCAACATGGGGTCTTTTTAGGGTTGTTTATTAAGTTTTAGCACTTAAGGGTGTCTGCAAATCTGAAATGGCACCCAAAGAAAATCACAATGAAAATGAAACCCCAAATTCCTGTAGGTGCTCTTCCTATTCTGAGCCAAATAACACACTAGGGCCACATATAGGATATCTCTAAAAAAAAAAAGGCAGAATTAGGGGAAACGATTTTGCTTTCCATTTCCCTGGTCACATCTATGTTCTAATAATTTAATTTCTGTGAAACACCTAATAGGTTAACAAACTTCCTAAATACTGTTTTGAAATACTTTAAGGGGTGTAGTTTCTTAGATGGAGTCATTTATGAGGGTATCATACATACAGAACTGCAATTATAAGTCCTGTAGACCAGCTCCAATGCACGGAAAACAAAAGAATTTGACGCATTGGAGCTGGTCTACAGGACTTGTAATTGCTGTTTCGTATACGAAGTGTGAAGGCTCACACTGGACCGAGCTCATGCAGGCAACAACTTGACAACGGGACTTCAGACAACAGGTGAGCTGTTTAACCTTCTCAGTGCTTGTGCTTATCATACATAGAGTCCCTCAAAGCCACGTCAGAACTGGACTGGTCCCTGAAAAATTTATTTTGCATTTATTTTGTATTTATTAGTACTACATTTCTAAGCCCCCTAATGCCATAAAATAAATAAAAAGACATTTAAAAAATGATGCCAACCTACAGCAGAATAGCAGATGCTATTTATTAACTATTTTGTGTGGAATAACTGTCTTACACAAATACATTTTTAAAATTTTAAAATGGCAAATTTTTCAAAATTTCCACTACATTTTGATATTTTTCACAAAAAAACAAAAATTGGATACACCAAATTTTTCTAATAACTTAACCCCAAAAAGACCTTGGGCGATAAAAACGCCCGGTCTTTTGGGGGTTACGCACCTGGAATATGCAAAAATTCCTGGCGACGCGCAACTCTAAAGCAGAGTTTGCGCAGGCGCGGGTGTGCTGTTATTACGTGACATCCCGCAGCTCGGCCCGACCCGCGATCACCCCGGGGGGGGAGGGAGGGGGGGGGGGGGGAATTTTTTAACCCTTAATTATCGGCCATGGGGTCAAATAATTTAAAGGAGAGACGCAGGGGGAAAAGATCCCCTCCTGCGTTCGCGGCGAAGAAAAGCAGGGATCGTCGATCCTGCAGCTCCTGCCTTTGAAGACAGACCCCTTCTGTGACGTCCATGCCGGCCCGTCCCCTGGGGGCTGGCCCGGCAGTGACTGAAGTTGTCTGGGAAACCGTAAAACGAAAACAAGTGGGCATTTATTCCTATAATGAGAGATTAAAAGACTCTCATTCAAACCCCCTGGGGGAAAAGAAAAAAAATGTGAAAAATTTAAAAAAAAGGAAAAAAACATGTAAAATACAAACACGAAAAAAAAAAAATAAAAACACGTACACCGCCCTTTTTCCCCCTTTTCAAACCCCCAATCCCCCCAAAAAAGATCAAAAATAATAATTACCCATATTTGATATGCCCGGGGTAACGACCTGCCCTATAAATTTTCATTTTAAATTTACCGGTACGGGAAATGCCAAAAAAAAAACCTAAAAAAAAAAATCACGGAATTAAGATTTTTGTTCACCCCCGAGCCAAAAAATGGAAAAAAAAGTGTTTAAAAAAAGCCCTAAAAAAACGCCAACATTGTTAAATTAAAAAAGTCATTTTACCGAAAAAAAAAAGAAAATAAAAAAGCCGTTTTACAGAAAAATAAAAAATTTTGGGTTCAGAAGATAGGATCTTATTCTTTTACCAAAAAAAACTTTTTTTTTTTTTTTTAAAGGCTTCAAAAAAAAAAAACTATATAAATTGGGGTATCCCCATAACATTGCCCCACAGAGAAAAGCAACTTATTACGGATACTGACAGTGAGCGCTGAAAAATTAAAAAAAAAAACCCCTATAGGTTTGCAGTATTTTCTTCACTTGCCTTCCCCAAAAAAGGGATTTAAAACTGATCAAAAAGTCTTGCCCCCCCAAAAATGATCCCAATAAAAATGTCATACCCCCGAAAAAAAAACAAGCCTGTACACGGCTCCATAAAAGAAAAAAAAAAATTTTTGGTCTCGACTAGGCAAAATGTTTTTTCCTGTTTGAAAAAAAGTGTTTTTATTGTATAAAAAGAGTAAAAAATAAAAAAAAAATATAAAAAATGGGTATTGTGTCTTTGGTATCGACCTGCTAGAAAAAGCAGCATGTCATATCTAATGCAGAGTGCCGCATAAAAAAAAAAAATAAAAACACTCCCAGGTTGCTGTATTTTTTTCAAAGCCTCAAAAAAAAACCTTTAAAAAAAAGTGAACAAGTTTTGTATGCCCCCCATAAGGTCAATAAAAGCACAAATTCACCCAAAAAAAAAAGGCCCCCACACAGCTCGCACACAGCAAAATAAAAAGCTATGACTGTCAGAAAAGGACAAATAAAAAAACCAATTTTTTTATAGACCCATTTTTATTGTTAAAAGTTAAAAATTTTTCTATTGTGTAAAAATAATAAAAAAAAAAAAAACTATATAAAAAATTTTTTTCCATTGCAATTTACCCACCCCCCAGTAAAGTTATCACATCATTTACACTCCGGCAACCTGTAAATTGAAGCACAAAAAAAATGGGGGGAATGTTCCCCCCCCCCCCCCCCCGAATTTTTTTGGCCTAAAGCTAAAAAAAGTGGAACACTGGTGCCCCAAAAAACACAAAAACCATATGAGATATGAGGGTGTTGAATTAAAAGGGCGACTTCTGGAAAAATTTCCCCCGTTCTGGTTCTTTTTTGGTTTGAATGCGAATGGCACCACCAAACTGCGTTCCAAAACCAAAATATCCTCCCCCCCTTTTCGCCCCTCCCTCCCCAACAGGTTTACACCCACATGAAGGGGATTTCGAACTTGGAAAAAATTTCTTAACAAAATTCGGGGTTTTTTTTTCCGGATTCTTTTTAAATATGAAACATTTTAAGCTAAATTGCAGATTTTTGGTGCAAATTTAAAAGGTGCCCTCCCATTTGGGGCTTTTGGGTTTACCAAATAATGCCTGGGCCACATATGGTATTTCTAAAAAACGGCAGACCTGGGGAAATAATATACATTGCATTTACCCGTACATTTTCCCTATTCCAGTGAATAAGGAAAATATGAAAATCTGCAAAAATAGTGAAAATTTTTAAATTTCACCTCCCTTTGCTTTATTTTGAATACCTAAAGGGTTTTAAAAAAACTTTTCTAAAAAACTGTTGTAAAAACTTTAAGGGGTCTAGTTTTTAGAAAGGGATCATTTATGGGGGTATCTAACATCATACCCCTCAAAACCAATCGAACTGGAAAGGGCCCTAAAAAATGTATATTTAAAATTTTTTTGAAATGTGAGAAATTTAAATAAACTAAAATCCTAAAGTCATAAAAAAGGACATTAAAAAAAATCCAATAAGTGGGAATTTATGGAGATGCTAGTTTTTTAAAACTATTTTGTGGTGAATAATTTTCTGTCTTGCACGCAGAATTTTTTAACTTTCAAAATCACAGTTTTTCAAATTTTTTATGAAAAATTTTTTTTTTTTCACAAAAAAAAAGGATTTTTGGATAAAATTTTTCTTAACTCAAAGCACAATGTGTCACGAGAAAAAAGTCTCTGAATCCATGGATAGGGAAAAGTGTCAAAAAGTTATTCTTACATAAAGGACACATGCCGATTTTAAAAATAGGGCGTGTCAGGGGAAGGGGAAAACGGCTGGGTCCCTTTAAGGGGTTAAAGCACAATGGTCCGGGAAAAAATTCTTGAACACATGAAAGGTTAAAAATAAAACGAAAAGTTATTCCGACATAAAGTGACCCATGTCAGGTTTCAAAAATGGGGCTGTGTCAGGAAAGTCAAAACTGGCTGCAGTGGTAAGGGGTTAAATTTTAATCCATTTCTTCTGGAAAAAAAGATTATAATATACAACACAACCCAATATTTATTTATCAGGCACTATAGTTTTTAGAAATATCCTCTTTGTGGCCCTTCTACTGCTACTTGACTCAAATACAAGCTTCAGAAATGAAAACCCACCATGTGGATTATGGGGCCTCCAGTTTTAGGAAATTTTCAAATACTATTTAGTTTTGTAGGAGCTTTAAGGGTGCAAAGATTTAAGAATCATACCAAAATACATTTTAATAGAAACTACACCACTAAAGAAATTCATCTTGTGGCATAGTACCCATTTTGACCACACCAGTGTTCATAAATTTTTAAAAAAAATTTGGGGCGAAAATTAAAAAATTCCCTTTTTTTTATGAATTGTAAAATTTTAGCTTAATATTTTTCCTTTTCACAAGGGTGATATGACTAAAAGCACCACACCATTATTTATGCAATTTCTCTTGAGTAGAGCAATGCACCATTTGTGGTCATACACTGCTTTTTGGGTACAGGGAAGGTTTCAGAAGCGAAGGAGCTCTTTTTGGCTTTTAAATCACAGATTTGCTTTAATGATTTTGAGACCACGTGTCATATTTACAGATTTCCTAAACTACGTATGTAGTGGAAACCTCCCAAAGGGACTACATTTTGAAGACTACACCACTTAAGGGATTCATCTATGGTGTGATCAGTGTTTTGAGCCTACAGGTTTTTTCCAAATACTAGTTAGAAACAGATTATGTAGCATGAAAATTATAATTATTTGGCAGACATGGCATTTCACTGTACAATGCACTATGCCTGTGACAGGTAGCATACTAGACATCTGTACATGACAGGTCTAGAAGGCCATTATTAGGCTCAGCTGACAGCAATCTAACTTGTAAATCCATTTCTGCAATTGCAAATTTTTGTCTAATTTCAGGCTCGTATAAATTACATGGCTTTATAGTGGGATTTGAAGGTTGTTATTATCATAATGTCTTAGAATGGTTTGTCAGTTCAGCGGTGGAGTATAATGGGTTAGCTATCATTTTCATATTCACTAGTAAACGTCTTCCAGAAAGGTCAGGACTCTAAAAACCATATCTCCCCACATTTAAATTGGATGTTCTGAAGATGCATTATTCCTGAGAATCTACTTGTCAGGTATCAAGCTGGACCTACCGAATCCAGGCAGAAATTTTTTTAATTCATTATCAGAAAGGCATCTGACCATGTCACAAGGTAAGATGTTTACAGTAATGAGACTCTCTTTGAAGTATCATATGGCCATGTCCTTCTTATATAAGGCTCTGTTCACTTTTCAAGAACTCCATTTGGAGTTTTCATTGCAGATTAATGTGATTTTCTTTCACAAAAAATATTTATCACCTATTCACAGGAAAGGAGATGTGTCTTATTAATGGGTATCCCACCGCTGGATCCCGCACAGTCACGTAAACCAAGGTCTCAAGTCCCCCATTCTTCCTTTACTGTAATTCTGATACAGCTAAGATAGCGTTATAAGAGCAATCTTCATTATTCCCATAGACTTTGGATGGAACAGCAATGCACTCCAGTCAATCACTTCTTGACTATGGCATTGCACTAAAGAAGAATGAGGGACTCTGGGTCTACGTTTTATTAATTAGGTTGGAGCCTAGAGGGGAGACCACAGTATTCAGACATTTATCACCTATCCTTTATGTTATAATTGATGGGCAAATAGTGCTCTGAGGTAACATCCAGGAACAGCTGTGAGAAAAGAAGACATTTAACAGTGGACACCTTCATAATTCTGAGTCTTCCATGGATGATGCTCAGAGATGTTATAATAGAAATATGGTTCTTTCTTAGGTATGTTTCTGAAGGATTCATGCAGCAGCAATACAAACAGATTTATATGCTGCTTCTTAATATGTTTTGTATTAAAGATTCAAAAGACAGATCATGGCGATACCTAGGACTCACAACTGGTCAAAATCGATGCTGAATGCTAGTGCTGTGCTGGTCCTGCAGCACTGTTACTACCATGTCACTTTCATCAGACATCACTTCTACACCAACATAACATTACAGTTACTGATGTGACATTGAAGCAGACGTAACGTCAAATAAAAGTGATGTTGGAGCGACAGCATTATAGGACCAGAAGAGCCAAGGAACAGGTAAGTTAACCCATACAAACCCAGTTAAAAAACAAAAAAAAACACAAAAAAAAAAATATTTATGATATATAATAGGGTAAGGGTTATGAATACAGTCAGGATTAGGGTCAGTTTTAGGGTTAGAGTGAAAAAAATCATGGTCGGGTTTCAAAAGTTTGGTGGAACAATTATGTAGCGTGTCATCAATGATTTGAGGCATATAGTGTAGCAGACAGATCAGAATCTTCCTGTCTGTGATCATGTGTGATCAGCTGCTGGCTCTTATCAGACTGAGAACACCATGCAATGTATTTCCCCCTGTAACCGGGGTTTATACACAGGAATCATCTGATTACTGGACTCCTTCAATATTAAAAACATCTTTCTTTATAAATCAAATTTTTTGGAATCCTGTTTTTATTTAATTATCTACTTAAAGAGATTTTCCTATAGTTATCTTTTATGACTTAAATGTCAGTGGGATTGTGACAGCTGCCATTTGTCCTGAGAAGTGAGAATAGCTATAAATTAGTTATAAGTTAGAAAAATTGTAATGGAGGAGAACTAACATTGTGTGGCCAACAGTTCATTGGACTTGATGTGTCTATTCTACTATCCAAGTGTCCCTATGTTTTTCACATCAAATTATGGTTCAAAAGAAGTTCAGATCTTCCAAATGGCTAAAAAAACATCAAATGGATGAACCAGACACTCTCAGGTAAGTTAGTCTATACCTGCCTTCATATGTCCACATGAAAGAATTCTCCAGAGTTTAGCATGTCCAATAGATCATCAACATATTATGGAAAAAGGCACATATGAAAATAGCTACATATAGCCAATAAATACTTTATTTGCTATATGTACCTATTTAACCCCTTCATGACAGCCAGTCATTATTTTTTGGGTCTTCATTTTTTCCTTCCTGTCTTCCAAGAGCCATAACTTTTTTAATTTTTCCATCTACATATATTTATGATGGCTTATTTTTCTGTTGGACGATATGTATGCCATCAAACCTACATTATAATATACTAGAATACCGAAAAACATTCTAAATGGGGTGAAATGGGAAAAAAGTACCTGCCGTATATTTGCATGGGTTCTGTTTTTATGTTCATTTACTATTTGGTTATAAATGATGTGTTATCTATATTTTGCAGGTTAGTTTGATTCCAGGAATACCAAATATCTAGGATTTTCGTTATGTTTTAGTACTACTAAAAAATGCAAACATTTTCTATTTATTAAATTTTCGATGCTGCGCCATTTTTTTCCGCCTATGGACCTGAGTGAAGGCTCATTACTTTATTTTTTGTGGGCATAAGCATAGTTTTTATTCTATTGATACCATTTTAGGGTACATGTGATTTTTTTTTATCAATTTTTATTCCAATTTTTAGAGGATATTAAAGTATTAAAAAAAAACACAAATTTGCCACTTGGAATTTTTACTTTTACAGCATTAAGCAAACAGGTAAATGATAGTAATATTTTAATAGAACAGAATTTTACGGATGCAGCAGTGCCAATTATGTATAACTTTTTAATTTCTTTATTTGTAAAATGACAAAAGGGAGAGGGTTTGAACTTTTAGTATTTTTTTTTTATTTTTTTATATTTTTAAGCATATTTTTTTTTATTTTACTTTTACATTAGGTCCACCTAGAGTACTTAACCACTAGGGAGCTTGATCACTTGTACACCATTCTGCATTATATCTCGGGCAGGAAATAATAGAAAGTTAACATAGCGGCTATGGAAGCCTTCCTTAAGCTTTCAGTTGCCATTGTAACTGATGGCAGGAAGGTACAGTACACAGCATTGTTCCTCCTTCATTTAGACACCGCAGCCGTGATCTCTGCTGTTAGCCACAGGTGTCAGCTATAATTAGTAACCAGCGCTTGCTGCCTATTACTAAGTAATACCACAATTTCTCAATAATTAAGTCAGTATAACTATCAGAAATCACTAAACAAAACAAACACGAAACGCGAAATGCGCGCCGGGACTGTGTTCATACACGGCAGCCAGTACAGCTATATGAGATTGGGTTAGATTGTTCATAGTTCCTATGGAATAATAGTTTAACATATGTGTTTGAGGTGTATATTTTGTGTCACCTGATCTAGATTACCTGATTACTATCACCCCTTACTATTGAACATGGTTTGATAAGTGGATATCAGGATCAGTCTTATTACAATATTACATTTTGTTTTATTTGAATGAAATCTGCACCCATCCATATCTGTTTAATTGACTTCTGTGTAACCCTGTTCAGTTACTAATTGGTATGTTTTTAAATATTTTCACTTTTTATGTATTATTTAATAAAGGTAATTTGTTTCAGTCAGTATTTGTTTTGTGTTGTGCTATTACTAAGTAAGCCCGCTATACAGGATTGCCTATTTTTGGTAAGGGGTTTAATTTTGGTGGACATTTGGACATGTTGACATCTGGATGATTCTTTCTTGTGTTTTTCACATGTCCTTCTGTATCTAATTTGCTGACCTCCATAGGTTCCACTCAGTAAAACACATGGCCATGGAATGATGGGATCTTTTCTGTTTAATTATATTTTTCCGCAACACAGTAACAAACATGAATTGCAGTATTTAGTTTCTGTCTTCTTTCCAACAGCTGAAGTAGATTATCTAGGTCCCCAGCAGATGTAATTATGGTTACAAGTTGATCAAGTTCGACCTTTTCAGTTTCTGCTCTGTGACTGATTGATTTTCTTAAGTTTCTGTCCTTCATCTTAATTGTGTGGCCAAATACAGGAAAGCAACACCAGTACACCAATACCATAATATGAGAGCTGCAAAAAAGGCCTGCTTATATTGCGTATACTTCACTTCTATAAATTCATGCTGTTTAATCAACAAATACACATAAAAGAGGTCTTAGATATTGTTATTATTATTTGTGAAACATATTATTACACATCAAATAACCAAGTCACGTTTTAGCATTTTATACATACAGAGATGAATAAGGGTATATCCACAAGTAAAAAAAATCATTTTGGATTGGCAAGTGAATCTGCAGCTAAAACTGTGAGCCTGACTCTCTGAATTTCTACTGTAAAACAAATCCACACATAAATAAGCTTAAATCAAATGGGCCAATCCACAACTTGCCAAAATTTCTCTCCAGATTCCGGAAGATTTTAACACTGCCCACGGCACGCCCAATCCACCTAGGAAAGACACAAATCCACCAGTAAAACACATTTTTGGGGGTGGAATTTGCATAAACCTTATCCTTCTGTGGCTCAGTTTACTCCTGGAAGAAACAGGAGGGTTGGTAATTATGGCTTATCCATGTGTGCACAAGGTCTGGTGGCAGCATGATACTCAACAGCCAATGTGAGGGGCGAGAAAAGGATTGAGTTTGTTAGATTTAAGGCAGCCCAAACCTTGATATCTTCGGGGGATAAGCTGATGTGTGAGGAATGTGGAAGTGACTTATTACCCATTCCCGGCTGAAATAAAAAATGCATTCTCAGTCCATATTGCATGTTTACTGGAAGTTGATGGAGATAGCTCTCCGCTGAGCAAGCTCTGGTCTGTCAGCTACCTGATGTGTAATAGAAAATCCCTTTAAAGGGAGAAATTCCTTCTCTTAGGGAATCAAAAAAAAAAATACTGACAAGCGTACTTGTGAATATCTGGCCATTTTTGAGAACACAAAGTTCAATCATTCTTTTGATTTTTTTAAGAACTTGGAAGCAAAGTATGATGTATCGGAGAGGCAGGCCCCACCACTCCCTTTTAAATTGAATTTTGACAACATACCATAGAGGCCAATCTTAAGTAAATGAGTAAAACTATTTTGGTAAAGTATAGGCAAACCCTTCCTCAAGCCTTGTTTATACTGCAGATTACTAGCTAAAAAAGATGGCAACCACAATTCAAACCAGGTCAATGGAGTTGTAGGACTGTTCCAGCAGTATTATGGCTTCTGCTATGTAAGGGAAACCCATGATGCGGCCTTCTCTTTTTCCCCTCTACTATCCTGTCTCTCAATCTGTCATTGATAGAGATGAGCGAATTTCTCCAAAATTAGGTAGCCAAAAGCAGGAGTGGATACAAAACACAGAAGACATGCAAATATTCCATTGGCGATAACCCTACCTGGGTTGTCAGGATTTAATAGTGGAAAGTTAAGAGGCATGCATTTTTTGATTTATTAGGGTGCACCCCGGGTTTTTTTTGATATTGTTTTTTTCATTTATTAATAAAGGTTTTATTTTTTTAAATGGGTTTTAATATGTTTCGGTGATGACTTTTTCAGGATCTGGTGGCGGGTTTTTCTTGCGGTTTCTGGTTATTTATTTTCGGCCACTTTTGATCTCTTGCCTCATTTTTGTACCTCTTTAGCTGCTCTGCTTTTGACTCGATCCATCGTACTTCCCTTAACTGTTTTTCTGTTTTTGTCTGTCTTTCATTATTTCATTATGCACGTACCTAGGGTAGGGATTGTCACCCAGTTGCCGCCGGTCATCTAGGACTGAGCGGACAAGTAGGCAGGGACAGACTTGGGGGTCTAACTCAGGTCTCACATGCTGTCTTCCTTCCCTGTTCACCAGCCCCAGGTACACTTTACAACATTATAGAAATTAAGTAGTAACCTATGGGCAAAAAAGTGAGTTTTAGACCTAAACAGCTTCATACATGTGGCCCAAAGAGTGAGAAGTGCTTGGTTTACACAATGATCCAGCCATGTTTCATAAATATGGGATACTTTACATAAAAAGTGGATGAACTTGCCACCCAGATCATACATCTATATACAGATAAGTGCCTGTGGGTGCCCTTGTGTAAGAAGTGTCAGAAATGTGTGTGATAGAAAGTGGGGGTTAGCAATTAGGGATCTTGGTAGGAATGCCTAAGGAGGTGTATTCTAAGGACACATTTAAAACTATAAGTTATGAGTGTGCCTGATCACATAGGGTAGCATGTTTTAGAAAACTGGTTAGCAATTAGGGATCCTGGTAAACCTAACTAAGATGTATTCTCAATGTACCCTTAAAACTATGAGGGTTATGAGTTTGCCTGGTGTATGGGGTAGCATGTTCTATAGAACTGATGCAGCACATGCAAAATCTTGGAGACAGACATGGAAGGTTCAGATGATTGAGTTGTGTATTCTAAGATCATCAGCAGTACGCAGGAAATGGGTAGGATGGCAGACAGAAATGAGGGAGGAGATGTAGAGGGGTGCAGCACTGTGGAGAGCTTTATGGGGGAAAGAGATGAGTTTATGTTGTATTCTGTACTGAGTGGGCAACTAGTGCAGTGCCTTACACAGGGTAGAGGCATCAGTATAGCTGCTGGAAAGAAAGATGAGCCTGACTGCGGCATTCAGAACAAATTGGAGAGGGGAGAGTATACAGAGAGGGAGGCCGATAAGCAGGGAGTTACAGTAGTCAAGACGAGAAAGTATAAGAGCAACAATGAGAGTTTGAATTGTTTCTACAGTGAGAAAAGGACGGATTCTGGAGGTGTTCTGGAGGAGCAGGCAAGGGATTGAGGATAGGGAGCAAAGGATAGATTTAAAATATTGTCATTTATATGTGGTGTTCTACATTCCAGACAAAACTAACAGGCGTCTCCTAGAGTCCTATTAAAACAAGAAAACCTTTACTCCCCTTCCTAAAGTCCCCAGTTCCAGATCTGCATCTGTCCAGTTTTCTGTTTACATTCTTTTGCTTCCAAATGGGAACATCATAGATGCAGCTGCAACTGGTTAGATAGTTCTCCTATGAAATATGATAGGATGCTTCTATGTTAGAGCCATGCTGATTGGCTGGAATTTCCATCATAGAACTTGTAAAACTCCACATAGCCCTTCACTTTGAAGAATAGGGTTAAACACAACTGCTCCTGCGGTTTCATATACAGCAGGCTGAATGTAACCCCTGAGACAAGCAACAAGTTATAAGCCTCAAAATGGTAAGAAGTTCAGTAGCTCAGCAGACTTATTGAAAGTCATAAAGAATAATGTGTTTGCAGATAAGGCCCTCAAGCACTGCCTGGCAAATCAATAGTCATACTTTTTTTGCCAGCTTTCAAATACTTGAAGAAATCGCTACAGAGTAAAACAGAGCGAGTTCATTCAATCAATCAACACGCTGCGCAATATCACAGAACTGTCTAATAGTGTTGCTAGAGAATTTAACAGCAGGAAAAGTATTAATCAAAGTCTAAACTGTACAAACTTTGAGGGTTAATTATATAGCTCAATGCCTGGCTGTTATGAGATTGAAGCAGGGTTCAATGAGTTCATTACATGATGAAAATCCAGGGGAATTGGACAAGACAACATTCTATGCATTTGTATCGTGATATCTTTGTACATAGGCTCTAGAAATTGTATACAATTAAAGATGATTTTTTTTAATTATTCAGTCGTCTTAATATATTTTTGATGGGTTCTGGCTTGATTGGAATTGCAGGTGAAATTAGCTAGATATCACTAAATTGAACAGGTAGACAGTTTCATATTCCTAAAATGAACTTGATCCTAGGAACCACTGCAGTTCTTTAGGTTGTTAAAGGGGTTGTCTGAGATGTCTATTTCCTGAAAGAATCACTTTTGTCGAGAGGCTATGTCTGGCCTTGCATCTCAGTCCAGTTTGAAATATTTGAAGTTAGGCTGTGTCTAGAATTTTGTGTCAGGGATATGCTTCATGTTACTGAAATCTAACTAGTGCTGTGCTTCGGATTTCTGTTAAAGTTAAATTCCATCCAAATTTTAGCGACTCAATACGGATCAGCACAAATCAATTTTTTTGCTGTAAATCTCATAAAAATCAACTGCAACCATAATGCCAACCCAAAGCTGAGGTTAGGTTTTTTTTTTATTAATTGTAAGGGCTTATTTTCTGACCCAGCAGCACTCTTGGACCTGCATTACTTCTGGTCCAGCTGCACATTGGATAAGAACCAGTTCAGGCCAATATGCAGTTAAGATTTAGGGTCTGATTTAAAAAAAATATCGGATTTGGGATGTTCTGGTTGAACTAATGAAAAACCAAACAGGTACAGGTTTGAGTAACACTACTTTTAACCATCCCATTTTTTCATGGGATCATTGTGTTAAAAGGAGGTGGGGTTTTCAAATGTGCATCAGAGGTGGCATTGGCTTTAATAATCAATGTCTTGAAATTGAAAATTTTCCTTGATAATGTAAATTTACGTTCTATCTAACTAGGGATCTTTTGACAGAAGGGGTAAAAAGATCTCCAGAGGGCAATTTTTAAATAAATCCAATGGAAAAAATGATGTTTTGTATGATCTGACAAAAAAAAAAAAACTATAGTTAATTATGAGACTACCCCTTTAATAGTTCAGATTTTGATTAACAGAGTTTAGTAAAGTTATTCTTTATAACAGATCCAGCCAGTCAAACAATTTTCTAAAATCTCAAACATCCCCTTTAAGTTAGACTCTTAGTGATATGTAAAAATATATGAAAAAATTCTCACAATCCCGTCATGGCTCAGTAGCCTAAATCTTGTCTCTTGGTTTGTGTGCTATCTCATGGCCAGTAGTTAGAGCTTTTTTTGTTTCCAATCTTTTTAGGAATGATTTTCAATTTATTATCACAGCCAGACATTCTCCTAGATCTAGTGAAGTGACTCTTCATTTATATTTTTTTGCAGGGAAATTGTAGGGTCTCAATAAATGTTGTTCCTTTTAGTAAAAGGTGTTTCTTACAGCTTTTAAGGCCCCTAACCATCAAGGAACTGTGATCTCTGCACCCCCTAGAGCTACTTTTTGTAGTTTTACAATAAAGGTCAATTAACAACTTTTGCTCTCTTCTTCCAATGAATAAATCTATACAGCTATTTTTATAGTTATTTCTAGTTAAAATGGTGATAATTTTATACTTGTGTTAAACATGTAAACTTTGTTATAAAAATCTATGTTTTAATTGGCCCATATGGTTATTTACTAATGTGTCTACAACTACCTTTCTGCACATTTAAATAACGACTCCATTTTCTAATAATGTGCATTCAATATATTACTTAGCATGACAAATCACTCAGAGGCTATAATCCACATCACAACCACTTGCTGGCCATATAAAGACACATGAAGCATACACACCTCCAGACAGAGTATCATTCAGTCATGATGCTCTCTAAGGCTGGTCATTTCGGGCCACTCACTTTAGAATTCTGTACTTGGAGCCAAAAGGAAGGGTTCTAATAATATACCTTCAATACATTCAAGCGACATGAAAAACCACTGGGTGGCCACTTATAGACACAAGTAGCATACATAAGTTGCTTGGGGTATGTCTCTATCAGTTTTGCACATTGAGAGACTGAAATTCTTCCCAATTTTTTTTTTGAAAACAGCTGGAGCTCAGGAAGTTGGATGGAGAGCGCTTGTGAACAGCAATTTTCAGCTCTTTCCACAGATTCTCGATTCGATTCAGGTCTGGACTTTTACAAAAGTTCAAAATATCCAATAAATTTTGTTTCACTTCACAATTGTGTCCCACTTGTTGTTGAGTTTTCACAAAACTTGCTGCGTGTTTTTCATTGCTGGTGGAAATGGGCGAATTGATTCTAACGAAGTGGAATTCGTTTAGAATTTCAGGAAAACTTCGGTTCGGAACGAAGTCGAACTTTGGGGTACTTCGGGTGAACGAAGTGTGCTTTTGATTGATAAAATGGCTGCGAGCACATGGCGTTACATGGGGCAAAGCACTCTGGGAGGAAGAAGGTCATAGCCTACATGACATGTGCAGAGGTGAAGCCAATCAGAGACCGGCGGGATTCTGTGACGTCACCGCACTATATAAGTCCGGGCGCGACGCTGGGAGCTCACATTCCTCTCACTGTGCTCATCAGGGAAGGTGCTGCTGCGGCTGATAGCTCTTACTGAAGAACTGATTTTTATACAGCGATTTTTGGGGAGTGTCTCTGCTTGTCTCAGAGACTGCTTCTCTCAGTGTTCTATTTCTGATTTTTTGGGTTATTGGATCTGAAGTCCAATGTGTGTCCACTGCAGCTGCATATACATTTTAATGCTATCTGCTTACAGCACATTGAATATCAAAGGGAGATCTAAGCCAGTTCCTGTTGTATTCATTTAAAGAAACAGCGTTTTTACAATACAAATACCACTTCATTTTTGGCTGCTCAATTCTTTCGCGCAATTTACATCCAGGGGTTAATTAAGCGTTGTTTTTCTGCTGTGTTGACTCCAAGAAACCGTCTTTTTCACCGCGAAAAATAAAATTTTCCTGTAGCCTAATTCACAACCGAAGGTTAATTACAATTTTTCCTCTTGTTGTGTAGCGTAGAAAACATGCCATTGTAACACGCTACAAAGTTCGTAGTTTGTGGTTGCTCATTGTTTGGCGCAATTTACATCCAGGGGTTAATTAGCGTTGTTTTTCTGCTGTGGTGGCAAAAATAAACCATTTTTTTTCACCACCAAAAATTACAATTTTCCTGTAGCATAATTCACAAGCGAAGGTTAATTACAATTTATTGAAATTTAGTTAACTTAAGAAAAAACGCCATTTTAACATGTTACAAAGCTCGTAGTTTGTGGTTTCTCAATTGTTAGACGCAATTTACATCCAGGGGTTAATTAAGCGTTGTTTTTCTGCTGTGGTGACTAAAATAAACCCTCTTTTTCACCGCCAAAAATTACAATTTTCCTGTAGTATAATTCACAAGCGAAGGTTAATTACAATTTTTTCTATTGTTGTGTAGCGAAGAAAACACGCCATTGTAACACGCTACAAAGCTCGTAGTTTTTGGTTGCTCAATTCTTTTGTGAAAATTTACATCCAGGGGTTAATTAAGCGTTGTTCTGCAGTTGTACTCAGTAAAGAAACTTTGTTTTTCACTGCCACAGAAGAAATTCTGTAGCATAATTCATATCCGAAGGTAATTAAGCCTGTTTGTGTTTTTTATATTCAGTAAAATACACAGAATTTTTAAACGGCACATAAAAAGTCAATTTTTCCTGCCCATTTGTGGAGCGCAATTTATATCCAAGGGTTACCAAGCTTGTTACTGGGTTCATTTAGAGTCAAATACAGGGTGTGTATTTATCATATACAGATATCTTCATCAAACAGTGTCTGTACATTTTAGAACAAACAGTATGTCAGACAGAGAGGTGGCAGGCTCTTCACCTGCGAGTGGCAGAGGCACAAACATTCCAGGCCCAGGTTGCAGCACAGCAAGGGGGGCGTCGCAGCAGGGGTCACTCCGCGAGGCCCCAACTGCCGCTGTCCTCTAGCCGCCGTGTGTTGTTCAGCAACCCACTGGTTCTTGATTTGTTGACTAGGTCATCCACTTCCTCCCAGATGACATCTGACAACCCCAGCCAAGAGTCAGTGGGAACATCAGACACAACCCTTAGTTGGCATGGCCCGGGAGCGGGTCAGCGGCCCTCACCTGTCCTCAACCCGCCTCTGTCCCATCCGGTTCCCTCAGCCAGAGATCTACTATGTGGTCTGGGCTCAGCGCCACTAAATAGTGAGGATGAACAATTTGAGCAGCTACTTGGCAGCGAAGAAATGGGGCCAATATCCCCTGCTTCTTGCAGTAGGCGGCAAAGTATAGATGTTGAGAGTGGCATGGGAGGTCATGTTGTGAGGGGTCAGCCTCTGCATACCAAGAGCGGTGATGAGGACAGGAGTGACGATGAAACACAAATCGATGATGATGTAGCCGACTGCACTTGGGAGCCAGGTGAGGCAAGGGCTTCATCATCGTCAGGAGAAGAGGGCGGCAGCTTGCGCGTCAGGCAGCGATGCAGCCAACAAGTGGGTTGTGTGGCCGTGCGTCAGCAGGATAGCAGCAGTGTGAGGTCGGGAGCCAAGCGGCCACGGGGTAAAAAACCCGCTTCGCAGGTCCAAGAAAGTAGCGGCACAGGGGCTCAGCGAGGCAGCGGCGGCAGTAGTCACTAAGTGCGGAGCGTTGGCGGTAAAATCCGATACTCGGCGGTGTAGCAGTTCTTTGCTAAGACCCTGGAGGAGCCGAATATGGGTATATGTAGAATCTGTAGGTAGAAAGTGAAGCGTGGCCAGGGAGCTAACGTTGGCACCACGGCCCTGCGTCAACACATGCAGCGTCACCATCCGGTGGCCTGGGAGAAACGTGGCTCAGATGTGGTGGTCCATCCTGCCGCCGCAGCAACAGCAGCAGCAGCGCCCAGTGGCACGCATGCCATTGCAGCCAGTCAAGGCTCCATCACCTCTGCAGAAGGGAGCTGTTTCTCTTTGACATCATCTCCCGGTCCCGAGGCTCCTGCTCCTTGCTCCTCATGGCGCCAGCAGTCGTTCAGCGGGGCGATTGCAAAGAGACAACAGCATGCGTCCAACCATCCTAAGGTGCAGCAGCTGACCGTGCTCCTGTCCAAGTTGTTGGTACTGCAGTCCCTCCCTTTCCAAATGGTGGACTCTGCACCATTCAGAGAACTAATGGCTTGTGCCGAACCGAGATAGAGAGTTCCAAGCCGTAATTTCTTTTCCAAAAAGGCAGTACCAGCACTTCACAAATATGTAGAACAGAAGGTGGGCCAGTCCTTGAGCTTATCGGTTTGTTCCAAGGTGCACCCGGGAGCGGGACGTCTGGAGCTGTAACTATGGTCAGGGCCAGTACATGTCCTTTACGGCCCACTGGGTGAATGTGCTTCCTGCCCAGGCACACCAACAACTTGGACAGGAGACGCCGCTTTCTCCTCCATGTTGTCAAACTGCGGCTCCTGCGCCAATGTCCGCCTCCTCCTCCTCCACCACCACCATCTCAGCCTCCACAAGTACTGCTCCATCATACCACATGTGTAGGGCACAGAGGTCTCACGCAGTTCTACACCTGGCTTGCCTCGGCGAATGAAGTCACACAGGGGAGGAACTGCTCCGCGTCATGCAGCAAGAAATCGATGTGTGGCTTTCTCCGCGCCAACTGCAAATCGGAACCATGGTGACGGACAAATGGGAGTAACATGGTGTCTGCGCTGCACCGAGGAGGGATGGTCCATGCGCCCTTCATGGCGCAGATGTTCAATCTGGTTGTGAAAAGGTTCCTGAAGTCATCCACCGATCTTCAGAAGATTCTGAAAATGGCCAGGAACCTGTGCATGCACTTCATCCATTCCTACAAAGCCAGGAACACCCTCCTCGAGTTGCAGCGGCAGAACGGCCTCCCCCAACACACTCTGATATGCGATGTTTCCACCCATTGGAATTCCAGCCTGCACAAGTTGGACCGACTGTATGAACAGAAAAAGGCCATTAACGATTTTTTGATGATCCAGGCGGACAGGAGTACTCCCCTGTGTAACTTTGATGTCAGCCAGTGGCAGCTCATGCGTGACACCTGCCGTTTGTTGAGGCCATTCGAGGAGGCCACGTTATTTGTCAGTCGCCAGGACCACGGGATGAATTAAGTCATTCCACTGCTTCATGTCCTGGAACAGATGCTGAAAAATCTGTCTGGGCAGGGGACTGGAGACGTGGCGACTACATCTCGTGGCCACATGAGTCTGGTGGGGACTGAAATGGAGGAGGAGGAGGAGGACATTGGAGCAGAAGCATTGTCTGGTGAAATGAGTGTTTTTCTACCCAGGTGACAGGAGAGGAAGAGCAGGAGCAGCTGGAGGAGGTAGATGGAGATGAGGAAGACAAGGCAGATGACCCCCAAGCACCATGGCAGTATACAGTGGAGATGGAGGCAGGGAGCCCCTCGGAGTCACTTGTGCAGATGGCCCGCAGCATGCTGATTTGCCTGGCTAGCGACAGCCAAATAGTCACCATGCGGCAGAGGGATGACTTCTGGCTCTCCACCTATTGGACCCTCGCTACTGGTCCAAAATGGGAGCCTTTTTCCCAGCTGCTGAGAGGGAGAACAAACTCAAATACTATAGGGAAATCCTCCGTAGTCAGTTGCCGCTGCCTATGTGCGGCATGGTCCCTCCTCTGACAGGTCTGACCGGGGGGTTCTTCAGCGCTCACGTACTACTGCCGCGGCTGCTGGGGGAAGGTGGGGGGGTCAGATCAGTATCAGCTCCATCAGCAGCAACCTAAGTCTGGAGTCACTGATGAGCAGCTTCCTTCACCGCCTAGTTGAGGAGGGCAGTCGCCAGCAGCAGCAGCAGCAGCAGGACCTGGAGCGGGCCCTGAACAACAGGTGGTGGTCTACTCGGACAGCACTCTGCCACCCCAGTTAGAAGATCCGTGGACTACTGGGCAGCCAAACTGGATGTGTGGGCTGCAACTTGCCGAGTTTGCAGTGGAGAAGCTGTCCTGCCGGCCAGTAGTGTGGCATCAGAGCGGGGTGTTCGGGTGCGGCAGGGGCCATTTTTAGCCCAAGGAGAACCTGCTTGCCCAACGGGAAATGGGAACGACTGACCTTTGTCAGATGAATCAGGCGTGGATCGGCCAGATTTCCACCCCCAATGCCTTAGGCATCAGAACTACACCCG
The DNA here is from genome assembly GCA_025379985.1 of Phyllomedusa bahiana. Taxonomy (NCBI): domain Eukaryota; kingdom Metazoa; phylum Chordata; class Amphibia; order Anura; family Hylidae; genus Phyllomedusa; species Phyllomedusa bahiana. Next base: position 38,778 of record JAODAL010009515.1, on the reverse strand, counting down.
CCATGACCCCTCACCCAAACTGTGAGAAATTAGTCTGGGTTAAAAAACTACCTGCCTCAGCCACTACTCTACCGCCGCCCCCCGCCTGATGCCACACCTCTGCTGACATTTTTCTCCATCTCGTCCAACCATCTTCCCCAGGGACTAGTATTGCCACCCCACCTCCACACTCTGTCTTTGTGCCACTGTCTAAACCTCATACTGCTGTTGTTGCTGGTCCCAAATGACATCCACACTGTGTCATTGTGCCATCTCTGACCTATGCTGTTGTCCTGCGCCGTTCACCTCCACTCTTGTCATTGTGCCACTCTGTGGCTACTCCAATTTTTGCCACCTCCAGAATGTCATTGTGCACTGTCTGACCTCATGTGTTTCCCACCGTCACCTCCACTCTCTGTCATTATGCCACTCTGGGGCCCTACCCCAGTTTTTGCCACCTCCAGAATGTGATTGTGCCACTGTCTGCCTCATGCTGCGTGTAGCTGCTGCCGTGCCCTGACTGTGTCTTGTGCCCACTCGGTGGCCTATTCCTGTTTTTTGCCACCTCCAGAATGTCATTGTGCCACTATTTGACCTCATGCTGCTGCTGTGGCTGCTGCCGTGACCTACACACTCTGTCATTGTGCCACTGTCTGACCGTATGCTGCTGCCGCCGTCACCTCCACTCTCTGTCATTGTGCCACTCTGTGGCCTACTACTGTTTTGCCACCTCCAGAATGTCATTGTGCCACTGTCTGACCTCGTGCTGCTGCTGTGGCTGCTGCTGTGAGCTACACACTGGTCATTGTCCCAATCTCTGGCCTATCCTTTTTTTTTTGCCACCTCCGAATGTCATTGTGCCACTGTCTGACCTCTGCTGCTGCTGCCGTGACCTACACGCTCTGTCATTGAGCCACTGTTGACCTCATGCTGTTTGCTGTGGCTGCTGCCATGACCTACACACTGTGTAAATGTGCCACTCTGTGGCCTACCCCTTTTTTTGCCACCTCTAGAATGTCATTGTGCCACTGTCTGACCTCATGCTACTGTGTGGCTGCTGACCGTAACCTACACATTGTGTCATTGTGCATTTCTGTGGCCTACTCTTGTTTTTTCCCCCTCCAGAATTCATTGTCCCAAACTTTTCTGACCTCATGCTGCTGTGGCTGCCGCCGTCACCCTCCAAACTCTGTCAATAATGTTGCCACCTGAGCCCTCAGCTTATTTTTTTCCATCTGTCGCTCGCATTACTTTATCAGGCAACATTCCTGCTTCAGTTTTTTGGTTAGTTTTGCCCTCTTAAGTGCCCAGGGAATTTTATAGTGAAGCGATTCTAAGAGCGGGGGGCAGTCATGTGCGTGTCATACTAAAACACAACATTGTATGAAGAGAAAACCCAAAAGCTCCCTCTGCAAAATTTAAGCATGGCACAATGTGCTACAGCACCCTACAGGCTCCGTGCAGCCTGGAAATAGCTGTTTTTTAACGTGAGTCATCCCGAAGTAATTCGGAACAAAGTTATTTTTTTTCGGGAAATTCGGCGAAGTGAACGAACCGAATTTCGGGAAATTCGCCCATCTCTAATTGCTGGCCATGATAAACTCACTGCTCATTGTTAGATGCGTGTTTGGGTCCGTTCAGACGAACCCAGACAAGCATCACAAAAGTGTATGTTGACACAGACACAAGACGCCGTGTGAATATACCCTAACTCTTTCTTACCCCGGACTCCTGAGACTGGCTGCATTTTATATTATCTAGTAACTGCATGACTTAAGAGGTCCCGGTAAATAATCGTGGTTGGGAGGCAGGGGGGGGGGGCATCCAAAAGTTTGCCATGGGGCCCAGGCTTCTCTAGTTACGCCTCTGCTATCTCATATCTATCTATCTATCTATCTATCTATCTATCTATCTATCTATCTATCTATCTATCTCATATCTATCTATCTTTCTATATCTCGTATCGATCTCCTATTTATCTCATATCTATCTATCTATCTATCTATCTATCTCTTATCTATCTATCTATCTTTCTGTCTCTCATATCTATCTATCACATATCTATCTCATCTTATATCTATCTATCTATCTATCTCATATCTATCATCACATTTATCTATTTCATTTCCATCTATCTCATATCCAGGGGCGTAACTACTGGGGTAGCAGATGTAGCAGCTGCCACGGGGCCCAGGCCCCGGAGCAGCCGCTGACATGTCTGCTCCCCCGGCAGTGTGGCTCCTGCGCCCGCCGGCAGTGAACATCCCGGCGAGGCAGAGCTGCGGGGCCCGGCGCATGCTGCCTCTGAACGCCCGGTCCTACGGCCCAAGCGTTCAAGGCAGCCGGTGTTAGCAGAGCGGAGCCGCCTGTGCTCCGCTCTGCTAATCTACTAGCAGGGGCCGTGGCACTGTGCTGACGTGGACTGCGCAATGATGTCACATCATTGCGCAGCCCGCCCCGAGCAGAGACTGGCCGGGAGCAGAGCTGCGAGGGAGCGTGGGGCAGGTGAGTAAGGGATTTTTTAAATTTTTTTAACATAAAAATGTTAAAAAATATGCCTATCTGCCCTGCCTGCTTATAGGACCCCCCTGCCTATATGACCCCCCCTGCCTATATGACCCCCTGCCTATATGCCCTGCCTATATGACCCCCGGCCTATATGACCCCCCCCATAACATGCCCTGACTGCCTATATAGGGCCCTATAACCTGCCCTATGCCCTGACAGCCTGTATGGGGCCCCTATAGCCTACCCTATGTCCTGCCTGCCTGTATGGGGCCCCTATAAATTACCCTAAGCCCTACCTGCCTGTTTTGGGTCCCTATAGACTACCTAAGCCCTGCCTGCCTATATATTTATATGAACCCTATAGCTAGCTAAGCCCTTTCTGCTTACCTACCCTATGCCCACCTAAACCTGCCTTTACCGATATTGGCCCCTATACCTGCATGTCTATCCATATGTGGCCCCAATAGCTACTAAAAACTCTGCTTGTCTATATGGGGCCCTATAACATATCTAAATCCTGCCTGCTAAAGGGTTCCCCCTATACTGGGGGGACAGGGAGTAAGAGGTCTTTTTTGCTGGAAATATAGAGAAAAAGACAAAACAAAAAAGTAGAAAAAAAAAGAATAAAAGGGAAGGGAGTTTGGAAGAGAGGGAAAAGGGAAAAAAAAAAAAGTTGAGGATTTAATTTATTTTGTGTCTAAATTCTCCAGAGGACAAGTGGCGCGAGTAAGGTCATCATGCATGGTTCTGTGATACCTAATGCAGAAACAAAAGGGAAAGTCAAAGAACTCGTGAGAGAAGAAACGTCACATGTGAATCACAAGATGTAACTTCACCTTCAGTCACATATGTCAACAGAGCATGTGTTACAACTGGACATTCTTGCTCTTTCACACTATATAGTCACTGTGATCGGATTGGTAATATACAGTCTGTAAGGCACCGTGTGCACCACTGATTACCTACCACTATTGGTCACTTATTATGGCAGGTTACTATTGGTCCTTGTAGGAGGGAAATACTGACCAGATAATAGTGTAGGAGGTATTATTTTCTCGAGTCTCTATGTGGTGGTAATTTGCTGGTTGTGTTCTGGAGGTATAATCAGGTCTTATGTAAGTAGTGTTATTGGTATGTTGGTCTAGGTGTTATATGAGATTTGTTTTGATGGTAGCAGTAATGATGGTGATAATGTCTAGGGTGTGGTATTTGCCCCTTGTATTATTCTTAGAACTGCATGTCCCTGATAAATGTCGTGGTCGGGGGGGAGGGTAGGGCGGTGGCGGGCGGAGCCCCTCCCAATCCAGAAAGTTTGCCTAATGGGGCCAGACCTTTTTTAGTTTACACCCCTCACCAAGAGGAAAGAGTTTCTTTTGTACGATATACATTCAATACATTATGCAATATGAAAACCCCTTGACAGGCTGCAATCCAAATAAGAACAACAACATAAAGCTCACACATCTTTCAATTGTGTTGTTTTGGGCAAATCACCTCAGCATACTGAATGTTGAGCCAAGGGTAAAGGTAAGAGAAGGACACATCTGGGGGTCATGGCTTGATGATGATGCACATGGTTTAATTATAGGACTTTGAAACATCACCTTTGGGTGACCAACACTGGGATCAGACATGAACTTCATAATTCCAAATATGAAACTTTAATAATGGCACTACCAGCCTCAGCAAGGTCCCAGTGAGACATTGCAATAAAAAGCTTAATAAATTATGCCAAATCTGTCCATTTTCAAATAAAGATAAGTATTTGGTGCTTAAATATGTCAGTGACAATGTCACTGCGGATGAGGCTTTTTTCAACAATCAATAGTCAATTCAATATGTGTCAAGTGCCATTGATGACAAGGAAATGCTGGAAATCATCAAGGCTGTTGTAGGACAGCAAGCAAAAAAGCTGGAAAAAGCAAACATCAGCGCCACCTACTGCAGGCAAGTAGAGAACACAAACATTTTGAGAAGGGGAAAAGCCTATGATGGTTTTCTGCTTAGAAACCTATAAAAAGGCAGATGATGAGAAAATAATTCTAGTGGTTGTTAATAATGATTTATATTATTGTAAATATTAGGATAGTTTTCCAACTGAAAGTGACAACTCAAGAAAAACTGTCTAGCAGGATTCTTTCTAGGTTATTGAAAAAAGCGAGTTGTTAGGACGAGTACCATTAAGGGGGTTAGTTTTTATATTTGTTTTTTTTTCCTTTTTTTTAGGTGGTATTTAAGGGGGATCCATTTACAAATATTTTACAGTCTTAAGGTCAACAGTGTTTGTACAGGGCTGCAGCGTAGAAGTCTGGCCGTTCTTTTTTCAGCCCGAAAAACTGGGCGCAGTCTGTTCGGTTATTTTTTTAATCGTAGCACTCCAAAAAATTCAGGCGCCATTACAGAGTGCCTGCGGCACTTCTGTAATGCGCCTGAGATCGCGGGGCTTTGCTTTGGAAGCGCACTACAATCGTGTTTTCTTTCTACACATTCTGATGACTTTTGGATTGATCAGTAAATCCAGGCGCAATATGTGGAACAGGTAGATCACTTTTAAACATTGGTCTTACCTGAGCAGAAAGTGTCGCTTTTCTTGTAGCTATAAAGCGCCCTAATTCTAAGACCGCAGTAGAAACAGATTTAATAGGATTACAGACAAGGGGATTTTTTTCCTTTCAGGGCTTCTACGCTACAAATGCACGCAAAAAAATGGTATATCCACTAGAGTATAGCTGAGTGAATCATTAACGAATGGAAAGAACAGCTGGCAAATACAAAAAACTGTCTTCAAAGACTTCTAGAACTAGTAAGGGCGACCACCAGTAAACTTAGGGTATATCCACACAGCAAGGGTTTTCAGTTTGTTTTTCAGATAGTTTTTACATTTGAAAACTGTCTTAAAACCAACTGTCAAACATTCCCATAGACTTTAATAGAAAATCCAAGCTGTAGTCTACACAGCTCTGATTTTCTAACAGTCAGGTTTCAAATCTGAGAACTGTCCAAAAAGCTTGTAACATGCACAATTATCTGCCATGTTTTAGGGCGGAATGTGTATTGTTCAATGGTTAGTGGAACGTCCAAATCGACAAAACGTCCCCCTAAGCATTCAAAAGATGATAAAATACCGGTCTGATTCTTAAAATCAGGGATCCAACGGTTGTGTCTCAGTGCCCTGTGGCCTTCCATTTTCCTAGTATTTAACTGAGGTGGAAGCTAGCAACCAATGCCTTGATGCTTAACCAATTCAAAAGTAGATAAGTACAGTTGAAAACTTAACAAATGTTCGCTATGGCCGTTTTAGCCGGTACCTTGATCGGTTCCAAAAAAGGTTTATTAAATACGGAACATGTGCTAGATATTACCCTCTATGGCATGTCACAATCTAAAAACGGCCATAGCAGGACATTTGTTTATGATTTTTTCAACTGAACTCACCTACTTTTGAATTATTTTACTCCACGTGGAGCGTGGGGTTTGGCACAAGAATCAGTTGCAACCTTTGCCCTCACTCACCGCTTACCCTGGAATACACTGTATGGAGAGTTGCGCCAGCCAAAGCACAACTCAAAGACATGCAGGACTTAAAGACATTAAAGTGTATTTCTCACCATGCTGTTTTAGGCCTCGTTCACACGGCTGATTTGATTTCAGCCGTATTGCGTGCCGTATTGCGCTCCAATATGACTGAAATCCGTCCCAGGCATTACTGTAATCCACGGTTCTCATTGAATTAAACCGAGCGGTGAGGAATGCGACAATCGCACCGTTAATCGCCGGGCGGGATAGCGGCGGTTGGATAAATGAGAAAGTCTTATGGGAGGGGGGTCGGAGCCCCTGGGAAGGGGTGGTGCGGCATGCGCCACCAGCCACCCCCCAACGCGCCCAGTCCCAGCCCAGCGCCCATCGACCCCCCACTACCGAGCAAGCCCCCCCCCCCCCACACCCCCCACGTCACTCCCGCACACCCCCCCTCCACCCCCCCCCGCCCCCCCCCCCGCCGCGCCACCACCCATCAGCCAAGACCCCCCCAGCACCCCCCCCCCCGCCAGCCCTAACCCCCCACTGAGGCAAGACCTCCTCCCCACCCACAAGCTTCGGGACCCCCCAGCCAGCAACACCGTGGGGGGACCGCGCCCCCCGCCCACAGAAACCCACCCCCCATGCCCCCACCCCACCCCCACACCCCCACCCCTCCCCAGGGGCCCCCACCCCCCCCGAGCCCCCCCCACCCCCCCCCACCCAGCCCAAGCGCCACCGAGCCCCCCCCGCCTGGTGGGCCGCCACCGCCCCTTGCCCAGCCAAGCCACCCCACCAGCCCCCGCCCCCCCCAGCCACCCCCCCGCCCCTCACCCCCAGCCCCTTGCACCCCCCAGCCACCCCCACCAACCGTAATCTGCCAGCCCCACACCCAGGCCCAGCGCCCCTGCCACGGCCAGCACACCACCCGCCCGCCCACCCAGCCCCAACACCACACCCCAGCGCCCCCAGCACCCCCCCCCCCCGACCAGCACCACAGCAGGGCCTCCCCCCTCCCGGCACGAGGCTTGGCCACACCCAGCCCACGCAGCAGCCCAGCCACCAGTGCCTAGGCCCCCGAAAGCAAGAGCACCTAGCATGAAGAAGAAGCCCAGAGTCATTGAAGCGAGGGTGGGATTGTTATCGGTATATTGTGCAAGGGCGAGTAGGACATGCCCGCGTCGGTCCTTGCATGGTTGACGAATGCTAGGAAGTTCTGCTTGAGGTGCTTGGCTGGATAAGATGCTGTGGTGCAAAGGGAGATGGATCGAGGATGGAGGTGCAAGGATGAAGTTGGTGAGCTACAGGCGTGGGAGCTTTAGGTGAGGCTTTCTTGACAGCAAGCGTTTAGGTTAGGCTATGATCCATGGGTCACTAGGGCATGATGGTTGACGGCTTAGCTGAGTCAGGGCACATGCAGCTAATCTGCTGAAAGTGACTGCGATGCTGTGGCGGGTCTTTTACCGCATCGCTATTTCCGCGGGCACGTTGTATGAGGCTTGCGCTTTCTTGATATGGTTGCACTGTCGGGATTGTGTCTATTGTAATGAAAGGTGCCCCGCCCGTCTTTTTGAAGGTTGAATGCTCGGTTAAGGAGAATGACTAAGTTGCTTTTGCTTAGACGCCAGAGTTGGCTAGGTGCATGGTCGCCACAGTTGTTTGATACGTGTGCGTTCGAAGTTAGTGGTTGGGCTGAGGGTATGGCAATTTGTTGAATAGATCAGCTTTTCTGGGCGCCTAGAAGACCTTGCAGTGGTGCTGCGCTTGATGCTGAGTCTTTTTTTGGTTAATTCCCCTTTAAGGGAGAGGTGCCTGAGAATGCCTGATGAGGGATAGGGCTTTTTTGTTTGCCGCAGAGACGTAGAGAGAGATGACAATATGCTCGTCTCAGCTAGCCGTAAGGTAGGGGCTAGGTAGCATATTGGAATTTGGGCCGTGGAAACGCAGCTAGAAAGATAAGCATTGGGTGAGGCGAATGCTTCGTCATGCATTGGCTTGGGGTTCGTATGGAGGCACGGTAGCAGCGTTAGGCTCTCTGTTTATTGTATATGGCTATGGGTTGTTTGTAATGTTTTGTTGGTTATACGTGCCGTTGAGAAGAGTATGACCAGGGGAACGTCTTTGGCAAATACTAGGCAAGGAGATGTGGGGACGTCCTTTGATTTCCTTTTAATGTTGGGCATAATTAGTGCTGTTAGTGCTGTAGTTGAGTTGCGAGTGATGGATTATGACGCTCCGTGAGGTTGATATAAGCTTCTGCTGTGATTTTAGGAGAGAATACACCAGTTTAGGGATGGGGGCTTGTTTTGAATATTGCGGCTGAGCTTCGATTATGTGGCGTAATGAAAGACTTGTGGGCGAGGGCTATTCTGTGATGGATTGATGGTGCTGATTTTGGACTGGGGAGGTTGGGTTGCATTTAATATGGGGTGTGATGCGGCGTGCGTTCCATGGGGATATTTGTTGCTTGGTTGGTAAGCTTGGTTCGCTGAAGACCATGAAGTACGGCGTTTTGTTTGGTAAACGCGTGTACGTGAGAAAGAGATGAGGTTTTGTATGCTATCTCATTTAGCGCGGCCTTGTCCAGTTTTTATTTAGATCTATGAGCTGCTTGACGCTGAAAGTGTTTAGGGGTGGCATGGAGCATGCATTGGTGGGTGAGGTTTGTAGAAAGGTGGTATAGGTGGCTGGCTTATGGAAGGAGAGCAGTTCAGAGTTGTGAGTGGCGGTGGGTTTGGGGTGATGGGCGAGAGCGTGTTGTTTGGAATGTGAAGAGAGTGACAGGAAGGGGGGGGGGAGGGTTGATGCGGGTGGAAGTAGGCGCGGTGAGTATGAGGTCGGCGTTCGTTTTGTGGCTCGGAATTTGTTTTGCCTCAGGTGTGCTGGGGGTGTAAGAGGCTCAGAGTAGAGTGAAGCACAAGAGAGTTAGTTTTGCCTATTATGAGTGCGTGCTTTTTTAGCCAGCTGACTTAGCGATGGGAGTGCGTGCAGGTGGGAGTGTGCTAATTGGCTTGAAATTACATGAAGGATGCAGGAAGGGTTTAGAGGGGGGGGTAGTGATGGTTGTGTATGAGCCAGGTGGAGGGAGGGGGGGCATTGCTTATTAATTGTTGCATTTTAGTATGTTTACGGAAGCATTCGTTGCTTGTATTGCGTGGAGGGGGCACTAGCTGTAAGTTGAGTTTTTATTGCCAGAATGCAAGTAAGGGAAATGCTGTTGCTGGGTGGGATATAGGTCTAAGGGATGTCTGCGGGTGCTCTAGCTCATATGAGGGAAGCGTTTAGCGTATATTGTTTTGTTGTTTGTTGGAATATGTGACAGATGCTTTAGTAGCTACCCTATAAGCCAATGAAAGCTTTTTGTACTGGTCTCGCTGACTTGTGGAGCTTTTTGACTAGCTATACAAGCGAGCTCATGGCATTTGCCAGTATGAGAGCGAAGGCTTGGAGGTGTCCTTGTGAGGCGGAGGCAAGGGCTTAGAGTGCAGCTTGGGATGCCTGCCAAGCCGACATAAAGACACAGAAAGAAAAAAGGGCCCCCTAAGAGCCAACAAAGGGCGATTTTTTTTGTGATGCAGCAATAGCAAAGACTGCTTTTTGGCTTTAATTTGTCTTGCTGCAGGCTTTCTAGGAGCTGAGCTGCACGAGAAGGTAGCAGGAGCCGTTCTGCCGTCCATTACTTAGATTGCTAAGCTTGATTCTTGTTTTTTTTCTTCCTGTTCTATTCCTGATAGGACGGATGTAGCTGGTTCTAGAAGATTGCCATGGTGTCAGCTTTGTTTTTGCCTTGCATGAGATATCTAAGCTTGGCTGTTTTCCTTATGCTTGTGGGAGCTTCTGTGTTTGTCGTAGGAAAGCAACAAAGCAGGGATCCAAGCCGTATGAGAATGGCTAGAGCCTTGTCAAGCTTCACACTGTGGTTTGGTAAGTGCTTATTGGTATCTCTTCTTATTTTGGCGCTGCCGGTGTTGCTTGGATAAACAGTGAGAGGGCATGCAAGGATAGCTGTTGACTCGTTTAGCTCAGCAGCGGGGAGTATGCCTTGAGAGCTTTATGCCTAGGAGCTGAGTGCTGCCCAGTAGCAAGCACTAGGAGCACGCGTGGGACACTTTTTTGGTTGTGCTTTTTTCAGATAAGCAGGCGCTCAGCTATTATGTTAGTATAAGGATCATAGCGTTCATAATTTCTTGAATGCGGCTGTTACTGTAGGGTGCTGTGGTGTTGCTTTATTATGTTATTTCTTTTGAGATGCTAATGCAGGCCTGGCTAGCGTCCCCTGACCACGCACCAATACAAAAAATGGATGGAGAAGCGAAGATAAGCTGCCAGTGCTCTAAGCTACCTTTGTCAGCTACCTAGCGAGCTATGAAAGCTTGTAGTCCGAAAGCAAGCTGAGCCCATACGACAAAAGGAAGAAGAGCAAAAGAGCAGCCGTAAAGAGCGAGCACGTGCAAGCAGCAGCGAGCCACACGCAAGCTAGTGACAAATGGGCAAGATGTCCTATTTGGAAGCAAACGCTAAGCGCGATAAAAGCTGCTACAAAGAGGGCTGCGGAACCACAAAAAGCTGCAAGCAAAGCTAGCAAAGGTCAAAAGCACAATTACAAGCAGCACAGCGCGAGCTCAGCAAAGCAGAGCATCTTTTGAGCTTGGGGCCCTAGGCGAGCAGTATGCTTCAAAGGCCGAGCAGCTCCAGCTGCTAATGCTAGCCGCTCAAAAAAAAAACAAAAACAAAGCAAGAAAAGCTAGCACGACTGAAACAAAGGCACCAAGACAAGAGCAAAGCACACAAGCAGCCACAAAAAGGAACTATCAAGTATGCAAAGGAGCAGAGCCCAGATAGGTCTATGGCGTTGATGATTTACCTTGCTTTTTGTTGTTGAGCGGATTAAGCACCGTATTTTTTGGTCTTGCCCGCCCCCACCCGATGCAGGCACACGCCGTAATGTGCGGGGCAAAAAAAATCCGTTCCCGCAATTACGGCATGAAATGTCTCGTTGTGAACTTAGCCTTACTGAGTCACAAGCAGCTTTTCACTCACTCTGTCTGGTTTGGCTTTGGGTGGTTTTATAGCAGTGATTTTGAATATTTAACTTCTCTATAACTAGCTGAGACATTGTAAAGATGTAAATGAAGGAGATTTAGGGAGATATGTATGAAGGAAGGCGCTTCAAAGTGAATTGTCAAGTCTTGTTTTCAGTGTATAATGCGTCTGAATGTATGAAAATGTTTTTGTGTGATTTTTAAATGGAGTCTAAAGTTGATGCGCTCGACTATGTGTGGGAGCATTACAAAACTTAGCGCGCATTAGTAAGCCCTAAATATTAAAGGCTAAATCAAAAATAAATTTTCAATTAATGTACTGTTAGTAAAAATTAAAAATTGTAAAAATCTGAACAAAATCAAACAGTTTGGTTTATTTAATGTATAAACTAGTTTTAGTATTCTATAATAAATTAAATGATTTTATAGGTGATATGTTTTAATATTTTTGGGGATATATATATTTTATACTAATTTTATATGATAAAATTTTTATTAAAAGTAAATTTAAATTTAATTTTATATAGTTTAATATTATCAGAAATCACTTTTTATTATTGTACTGGTGTAAGTTGAGAGTTAAGGGACATTTTTTTCCCTAACAAATCTAGCTCGACTGTGACTCCTCAGCTAGGCAGACCACTACTTTGAAATAGGTTTGCGTTCGAAGCAGTAAGGGGGCAATAGTTTTGCTGAACCACATTACATTATAATCGTTGTCTTAATATTATAGGGTGGGTGCGACCGCCCAGAATACCCCCAGAATGCCCCTCATGTCAGGTGGCATTAGAAAATGTTGAGTATTACGGAACAATGCGCCTAGCACATTCATTAGGCACATTAGACATTGTAGACTGTTCACTTAGGCACATTTCACGCCAGAAAAGGGTGAAAAACTTGATCATACATGTCTTCCTTAGTCTTCAGTAAACAAAGCTACAAGTGCTCCGAGGAGTGACAACAATTGCTTATGTGTAAAACACAAAGCTATCTTGTTAGAGATAAAGAGTCTCGTTTGTCATACGCCATGCTCTCTGTATAATCAGAAAGGGAGATATGGACCAGTAATCATAAAAATTTGTGTGCATTTAAAACAGATAAAATTTCTCTTATCTCATGACTAAGGTAAAATCAAAAGAGCAATGTATTTAGAAAAAGTCTTCAATTACATGTTGAAAGCTAATCTTTGTAGTGAGAAAACCTCTTTAACAGCAATGTCAAAGAGTGTCCAAATCAGAGGCCAGATCTCAGTTTCATCAAGCTTGTTCGGATGGACTTCAGATTGGGAGTTAACTCATGGTCCTTGAGCAACTTGACATGAATCTGAATTTTAGAAACTATAACCGGAAATGGTTAAACTTGCGTTTTTGCAGCTATAATACAAGAATATTACAGGGTCTTCAATGGTTGTGAATGAATGGCCTACTTTATGCATTGCATAGTTAGGCTGCTACTATGTTTAGCTGCAGTTCATTTTCATCCATCATCAGAAAAACACTGTGTTTCATGAGAAATGACGCACAGCAAGAACAAGCAGAATAACGGTAAACACATCATTTTGTACTTAATAAAACACCAAGCCTCATGTCAGATCAAAACCTGACATGAGTTTATTATTAAACTTCTATTTTTATGCACATGACCTGGTTCATTAGAATAGAAATATGGTGTAGAGACAAATAATCAGTCAATAATATTTCAACAATATATCACTAATGTAAACTAGAGAACTGAATCTGCTGAAAGAAGCTAATGATGACATCTGTTCAAAAACACTTCCCTTTGTGGGGTCCAGACCAAATGTGGATTTGGTTGGTGGCATAAACAATCTCAGAAAGTCTCTGGTAGAAAAGATAGACTGTGGTGTCCTATTAGGCGAATAGATTAAACTGTGGAACACTACTAAAGCCTCAACCTCATGCATCAAAGGCCAAAAGAGAGTAGATGGGTGTTGAATTAGCGTTTAGGGGAAGAGAGTGCTGAACATTACTAGTTTTGTATGAAGGTAACAGGAAAAGAAAAGCCGATACGGGAGCGCACCCTCGTGTATTACATTGGCACACCAATGATAATAAGAAAGTGTTACTGTATCTGCTCACCTGGTGCCGTTGTGATGATGAAGGAGGCAAAACTTTCCGTTACGCGATATGCCGGTGTCACCCGGTAAGGAGCTCGCTGCTGGTTCCACTGTCCTGGTCCTTCCAAGCGGAGAAGTCCAGGGGAAGATGAGTAAAATCAAGTAAAAACCCAATAGTTGGCCCACTAAAAAAGCCAACAACTATGCGGTTCCAAAATAGCGGGGAGACTCCAATGTTATTGGAGACTGCACTTCTGAGGAAGTGTAGTTTTGCACGTAATGCGTAACTTCAACCAATAAATACAGTATTTTTACCTTTTTCTTATAACATTGGAGTCTCTGCGCTATTTTGGAACTGCACAGTTGTTGGCTTTTTTAGTGGGCCAACTATTGGGTTTTTACTTGATTTTACGAAATTTACTAGTTTGGCAGTACTAGTACTGACAGGACAGTGGCACAAACTGTAAAAATGTATGGACAGTACTTTGATTCTATGGTGCTGTAGGGAGGTCACTGAGCTGATATCACTATATAAGCCATAGTACCTTGTGCCTATTGTTACTGTAGACAAGCAAAGAAGATGCAGCAGCTTCGGACGCATCCAGCTCCTAACACTAGAGATGCCTTTGCATACCTAGTAGAGAAGAGAGAAAAGCTAGACCAAGCATGTGTATCCACCACTGCACAGCTGGACACAGTAGTTCTATTGAAAGTAAACAACAGATGCCACCATACTAACATTAATAAAATCTGGTGATTTTCTAATAAATGTAGACACAAATATTGTTTATAATGTATGTCTGATCTAACAATTTAAAAATTTTGTATGTGGGACAACTACTTTAACACCATTTGCCATCTCCAGCTAATATACAATTCTCAACCTTATGTCAGCCAAAATACATAGTACATATAGTACATTTCTACAACATCTTTCTTGTGGCCATCTCTCAAATATATCTGTATTCACAAAGCCTACCAAGATCCCCAACTGCTAACGCGCTGCTTATAGTCACACACAATTCTGACACTCCATGCATTTGGGCACTCACGGGCAGTTATCTGTATAAAGATGTACTGTATGGTGGCATCCCATTTTTATGAAAACTACCCCATTTTTATGAAACATGGCCAGACACTTGTTCATAAATTAAAGGGGTTTTTATCATTATGCTCTTTCGTAGACTTGAGCTGTTTCTATCTGTTTCAGCTTCAAATCCAGGATCTCTTCCCTGGTGGAGTGTATCTCCTCCCAGGAGGCGGGTCTTCCCTTACTGAACATTGGTGACATCATCATTCTATGTGAAGCAGTGGAAGGGAGAGGACCTCACAGTTCTGCAGACCTCCTGATGACATTGATTACAGAAGAATTTCTAAACTACTAAAGGTTCCGGGGTGCACTGTTGGGGCCATAATCCAGAAGTAGAAAGAACATCATTTTATCACAAACCATCCTCTGCAAGATTTCAGAGGAGTGAAGAAAATTATCAGAAGAGTTGTCCTGGAGGCAAGGACCACAGAAAGACCAGCTTATAAAAAACAATAAATACTGCACTTAACCTGCATGGCCTGTCCTCATGGTCAACAAGCAAGGCTTCATTTCTGAACACAAAACATGTTAAAGTGCATTATAGGAAGGCACAAGGAATTATTGTGGATCATTTGGTGTGGTAAAAATCCATTATTTGTGGTGTCAGAGGCAGAAGGTGACTGACACGCATTTGTACTCTTAATATGACTGCAATGCTGTTAATTTGGGTCGGGTTTTTACTGAAGCAGTCAAAGAGCAGTTTGGGATGGCTGCTCCCATATTTTAACACAGAGCATGGTACAAGAGGTCCTGCAGAATATGATCCCTAAGGACGATGTGCGTTTATCACCCACAGGCAGATGGTCTGGTGGAAAGATTAAACAAGACTTTAAAGGCCATGTTAAAGAAGGTAGTGGAGAGGGATGGCCGGGATTGGAATTACCTGTTAATTTACCCAATATTTTCTATCAGGGGGTGCCCCAAGCTTCCACAAGGTTCTCACCTTTTGAATTGCTGTGTGGCAGACACCCCTGAGGTCTTTTAGATATAGCAAAAGAAACCTGGGAGAGTATCGTCATGCTTCACAAAAATATCATTGAGCATGACAACCAATTACAGTACTGCATAGCCCAGAAATTGGACTCAAGAAATAAGGTGAGAGAAAAAATATTTATGTAATCACTCATAACTAATTTTATTTCTCTCTCCAGCATTAAAATAAAACCAAAACAGAGGGCGTGGCCTGGTGCTGCAAGATGGAGGACGCACATTAGCTGAGCTCCAGGGAGACAACCCAGACGCGGCTGAAATAAACCCTTTCCCATCTCCTAAACCTGCCCTCAAAGTGGTTGGAGGTGTAAAGCTAAGCCCAAGGACTTACCCCGTGTGAGAAGCATCTGGTGCCGCGGAGATATAGAAGACCGGGATCCCTGACGTGCGGCGGTGCACGTCCGACAGGCTTGCTTGCCGCGACTCCGCCTGAATCCATCGGCTAACTCACAGAAGGTATTTAACGTTCTGAGCAGCAGCTATAGTACGGGACACTCACCTCTGACCGGGAACAGCTTCCTTAGTGGAGCTGTTTAGGAACAGCACTTCTTCATCCCTGCCTGTTCTGTCCCGGCAGTAGTATAACAGAGGTCAGTTGGCGCGAAAGTGTGGACTCGGCGCCATTTTGAGGAAAAGGACAGAGCACACTACAAATACCTCGGTCCTGCATTGAGGCTCTATCTGCGGCCAGAGACTATTAGCTGTGAGACCTGCCTCACTCTCGGCAGGTTTACAGTTTACCTGCACCAAGCTGATCCACACTGTGCATTATCTCTGCTTGCTTCACATATATCCAGCTGTCTCCCTGCTGGTGACTAGCTGTGAAAAGTTGCACAGATTTTTTTACATTATGAACCCCTTGTGCCAGACAAGACTTAATATCTTACAACAAGGATTGAATAACCTCCCCAGCTTTAGGGGACTGAGTGTAGTAGGGAAATGACTACCACCCAGTGCCTTTGCTACAATCTAGCATAGTTCTATTGAGGTACTGAAACCACCCTGCAAGTACCTTTGTGCTTCACCTCTTGCACAGCTCCTTTACTTCCTTACACTACCTTGCTGCACAGGATATTGTACCTGCAATAATAACCCTCAGAATTCCTGGTCTTGCCAATAAGATTTCCTAGTCTTATTTTACCACAAAGTAACATTTATTTTCTAGTACAATTGCTGCTTACTGACAACGCTTATCTGCTACCAAGTGATAATAAAGAAAAACCTAATTAGATCCAAGATCTGATATTGCTTCTGTCTCCCATATCCGTTAACAAGAAGATGGGAGGCACATCTAAACGTAACCAAAAACCCCAAAAATTGACGGAATTTTTCCAATTACCCCCGTCAACACCACAGACGTCTAATGAATATGTCCCTACCTTACCTACTCCGTCGAGGTCTGATTCTGTGGATAGAGAATCCCTAGATCAACCAGGGTCTACTGAAGCTACTTTGCAGTGTCTCTTCACCTCCTTTAGAGATACCTTACAAAAGGATTTCAAGCTCATGATGGGAGACTTCAAAAATAAATTTATTCACTAGTATCCCCGTACAAACACATCGAAAACAAATTAGGAGAATTTGTCAATCTCACAACCTATTGATTGACGCTAACTATTCTCTTGAAGAAGAAGTGAGAAGATTATCCGCTAAAGTAATTGACTTGGAGGATAGATCTCATCGCAACAATATACGTCTACGTGGGATTCCAGAATCAGTCAACACTGATATGTTACTTCCATTCCTTACAGATTTAATGGCCCTGGTTCTACCGAATGCTTCAACCTTAGATCTAACGATAGACAGAATACACAGACTGCTTAAACCTAAATATTTACCATCTTTGGTGCCTAGAGACGTCTTGGCCAAAGTCCATTTTTTTCCGTACAAAAGACGACTTTTTAAGAGTCCATTTTTCCAGACCTGTCAGCTGGAACTATGATTAAAAGAAAAAAATTTCTACCTTATACGAAGATACTTTGTGATAATAACATCTCGTATCATTGGGGGTTCCCGGTTAAGCTGATTGTTATAAAAGAAAACACGTCCTTTGTCTGCAATTCACCCTCAGCTGCCAAAGAACTTCTCATCATGTGGGATCTGTTCCCCGCTGACGCAGTAACACCAGTTAAGAAAGGCAGAGGCAAACCGGGGATTATCTCTCCTCTCTGGTCTGAGAAACAACATCGACAAAGACGCCTTCCACCAGATTGACTTCAGGGAAAAGTTTCCTCACTGTTTCTCAAAGAGTCAGTTTTGCTTTGACTCTCCATTTTTTCTATTGTCTCTTTTGCAGGATCCTGCTGTGCACTTGCCTCACCTGCTATTTCCGGACATCGGAAATCTTAGTTGTTTTTGCTGTTGATATATTAACCAATGGTTTTTGGTTCTACGGTTATTTCTGTTTTTTTCCTTTTGCCTCACTGGATTTACTACTAACTCAACGAAGACCATGCGATGATCTGGGAGGAATGCGGCGGTTGATTCAGCTTGTCTACCTATATCACATGTTGAGTATAAATGGGGATTAAATGCATGTCTCTTAATGTAAACGGTTTGAACTCCCCTTTTTAAAACCCCTTCCCCACGTTTAAACGTACCCATACGTCATTGTCGGGTAGGGGTTCCCGCAAATTGACGTATGGGTGCGTCATGGCGATCTTGCGCGCTCACAAGCAGAGCGCGCAAGATCGTGGCATGGAACCAGCGATATATTACTGCTGGCATCATGCCGCATCCCCCACGGCCGGAGGGGAGCTCCAGCCGCGGGGGATTAACCCCTCGATGTCGCGACATCTTTGGTCGCGACATCGCAGCGGGCGGGCACAGGATGACTCCCTGCTGCCCGCGATCCCGGCGCAGTAACGGCGCTCAGCGCCCTACTGATCTCCCTAACCAACAGCCCGGACGCTGAATGACAGCATCCGGGTTGTCTGGTGACGTCACGTTTGCCCAAAATTTCATTGTGGGTAGCGTGACTGACAGTTGCAATGGAGACCAGCACACAGCTATAATCTGTGTGCTGATCTCCTATTGTATGAACGATCTGATGATCGTTAATGCAATTCCCCTCTGAGAAAAAGTGAAATAAGTGTGTAAAAGTAAAAAAAAGTTTAAAAAAGTGAAACACAAACATTAAAAATAAAATAAAAACGCAAACACCGCCCTTTCCCCTTTACAAACGCCAATCACCCCAAAAAGGAGCAAAAATAAATACCCATATTTGGTATCGCCGCGTGCGTAGCGACCCACCCTATAAATCTGTCATGTTAATTAACCCGTACAGTGAACGCCGTAAAAAAAAACAAAAAAGAATCACAGAATTGCGATTTTTGTTCATCCCGCAGCACATAAAATAGAGTAAAAATCATCAAAAACTCATATCAAACATCAAAGTTGGTCCCAAAATTAAAATGTCAGTTAAATCCCGCAAAAAAAAGTCCTTACACCGCTCTGTATACGGAAAAAAATTAAAAAGTTATGGCTATTAGAAAATAGCGATGCCTAAATATTGATTTACACAATAAAAACACTTTTTTTAAAAAAAAAATTGTGCTTCCACATAAAAAAAATTATATAAATTGGGTATCAACATAATCGTCTCAACCCACAGAGTAAAAGTAACTTGTCACGGATACTGCACGGTGAACGCTATTAAAAATAAAAAAACATTTCTAGGATTAACAGTATTTTCTTAAACCCTGCCTTCCAAAAAACGGATTAAAAGCGATCATAAGGTCTTTTTCCCCCCCAAAAAGATACCAATAAAACGTCAACTCATCCCGCAAAAAAAAAGTTCCTATACACTCCATAAAACAGAAAAATAAAAAAGTTATGGCTCTCAGACTATGGTGATGCAAAAAACGTGTTTTCCTTTTCAAATAAAAGTGTTTTTATTGTGATAAAAGCAGTAAAACATAAAAACAATATACAAATTTTGGTATCGCTGTAATCGTATCAACCTGCTGAGTAAAACTAGAATGTCATTTTTAACCGCACGGTCCGCTGTAAAAAAATAAAAATAAAAAACATACTATCAGATTGCTGTATTTTTTAAAAAAAATCCTCACAAAAAGCTTAATAAAAAGTGGATCAAAGCATCACATGCACCCCGTAATGGTACTAAAAAAAAACATCAACCATCTCTTAAAAAAACCAAGCCCACAATCAGCTCTGTATGCAAAAAAAAAAAAAAAGCTATGGCTGTCAGAAAAGGACAACATAAAAACGCAACTTTTTATAAACTCGCTTCTATTGTGTAAAAGAAATAAAACATAAAAAACTAAAATAAAATGTATATCATTGTAATTGTACCGACCCCCATAGTAAAGTTATCCCGTCATTTATCCCGTATGGCGAATACTGTAAAAATGAAGCCCAAAAACAATGGCGGAACTGCATTTTTCCCCCCATTTTCATGGCCCAATGCTAAAAAAAAAACTACGGAACACCTGTGCGCCCAAAATGCAAAATATACCCTTAGATGAGATCCCTGTTGAATCCAAAATGGGGCAACTCTGGATGGTTTCACCTTTCTAGTACTTTGGGGCTTTGCAGATGCGACATGGCCCCACCAATATTTTTGCTTCAAATTTCCAAATAACATTCCCTCCCTTGTACACCCGCCATGCGCCCAAACAGCAGGTTAACACCCACATGTAGGGTATTGTCGAACTTGGAAGAAATTGTGTAACACAATTTAGGGGCTTTTTTCCAGGGTTCCTTGTAAAAAAATTTAAAAAATTTTTTAGCTAAAAATTGCAGATATTGGAAAAAATATATAATTTTTTTTATTTTCAGAGCCGAACGCTAAAAAAATTTGTGAAACCTGTTTGGGGGCGATATACTCACTGCACCACTGGATATATTCCGTAAGGGGTGTAGTTTCCAATAGGGGTCATTTTTGGGGTATTTATTAGGTTTTGGCACCTTAGGGTGTCCGCAAACCTGAAATGGCCCTAAAATAAAAATTGTAATGAAAAAGAGACCCCAGAGTCTGGTAGGTGCTCCTCCTATCTGGGGTTGTGGGTTGGCCAAATAGCGTACAAGGACATATATGGGATATCTCTGAAAACGCAAAATGTGGGGAACAATATTAAGTTGCATTTCCTGATCACATTTACCGTATTCTTGTGAATAAAGGATAAAAATTGAAAAACGCAAAAAAAGTGAAATTTTGAAATTTTAGCTCCACTTTGCTTTAATTCTGTGAAATAACTAAAGGGTCAACAAACTTCTTTAAATGCTTTTTAAATACTTTAAGGGGTGTAGTTTCTTTGATGGGGTAATTTATTGGGTATCTAAACATACAGGCCCCCAAAGCCCCGTCAGAACTGGACTGGTCCCCTAAAAAAATCCATTTGCAAATTTTCTTGAAAATGTGAAAAATGACTATCAAAAATCTAAGCCCCCTAATGTGGTGCAAAAAAAAAAACATTTAAAAAATGTTGCCAACCTACAGTAGACATATGGTAGATGCTAGTTATAAAATATTTTGAGTGGAATAACTATCTGTCTTACACACAGAAATTTTTGAACTTTGAAAATTGCAAATTTTTGTACATTTTCATATTTTTATATTTTTCACAAATAAACAAGGACTTTTTGGAACAAAATGTATTACTAACTTAAAGCACAATGTGTCACGAGAAAACAATCTCTGAATCACTTGGATAGGTAAAAGTGTCAAAAAGTTATTCTTACATAAAGTGACACATGTCAGATTTTAAAACCAGGGCTCTGACAGGAAGGCCAAAACTGGCTCCGGCGGTAAGGGGTTAAAAGGTCTCTACTTTGGAGGGACATATTGAAATTTAAAGCTGATATTGTATGCCTTCAGTAGACTCATCTCAACCTAGTGGATTCGGGCCATGTGAAACATAAACGCTTTCCACACTACTTCCATACCTCAGCTGATGCTAAAAAAGCTGGTGTTGCCATCCTAATCAAGGATACCATTGCTTTCACATTGAACGAATCCATTATTGACCCTAATGGGCGATTTATTGTTCGATATTGCTTAATTAGTTCTCTACCCTATGTAATCCTGGCATTATACGCTCCTAATGTTCACTAACTATCTTTTATCAAAAGGGTGATCCAAAAAGCCAAATCTAAAGCAAAAAACAATTTACTTATATGTGGAGATTTTAATATGGTAGTAAATAGAACTGAGGATAAATCAGAAGGCTGCTCTAAGGATGCCCCTGATCTTCAGCAGTTTCTTTTAGAGGAAAACCTTCATGATCACTGGATGTACTCACACTCAGGGGACCGAGATTATACATTTTACTCATCGGCTAGGAAGTTTTACTCTAGAATTGACTTCTTCCTAACAAACAGATTGACCTTGTCTAATATCATTTTCTCTGAGATTGGAGTTAGGACATGGTCTGATCATGCACCAATATTCTTGACTATTAGAGATGTCTTTGCAACCCCCACCTTCTTTCCATGGCGTATAAACCATTTCTTACTAAAGTCTCCCAAAATAGTTACAGAGGTTAGAAAGGCATTGGAGGAATATTTTCACCTTAACGCCCATTTAGCCCCCTCTGTCAACTCTCTTTGGTGCGCTCACAAGGCATTCATTAGGGGAATTTTGATTTCTGTAGCTTCAAAAGCAAAACGTAAGCAGGATAGAGCCCTAAATGAGTTGTTAGATAAGATTAAACTTTTAGAATCTCAACATAAACAAAACCCCAATACTGCCCTTGCTGAAGATGTCCGAATACTTAAACGTAAATTATATGAACTAAAACTACATAAATATGATAAAAAACTATCCAAAATTAAATGGAATTGTTATCTCAGCGGGGATCGCTCAGGTAAACTATTAGCACGGAAGGTAAAGAAAGTTCAATCCAAATCTAAAATCTCACATCTTACTATGGTCAATAACAAAAAAATATACGACCCCCAACAGATAGCCAATGCGCTTGCGGACTACTATAAGTCTCTATACAACCTTAAAGATAACCCTTTGCCCTGTGGCAACTACACAAGAAATAAATAAATTTCTCAAAAAAATTCATTTGCCCTCTTTGACAGTGGAAAATAAACAGGACCTCAATTCCCCAATATCTATCTCAGAAATCGAAAGTTCAATCAGAAAATTAAAACTTAACAAATCTCCTGGGCCAGACGGCTTTACCAATGAATATTATAAATTGTTAATGACTACTTTGTCTCCACACGTATCTAGTATATTTGAATCCATTATTAGTACCGGCTTCCCACCCGCTGAAATGTTGGGTGCAACCATCACTACCATTCCCAAGCCCGGGAAAGCCCAAGATCGTATCCCTAAATACCGTCCCATTTCATTACTAAATACTGATATAAAGTTATTTTCCAAAATTATAGCGAACAGGCTTAAACCGATCTTACCAACTCTGGTCAATAAAGACCAAGTAGGCTTTGTCCAAGGACATCAGGCCAGAGATGGTATCCGCAGAATATTAAATCTTATTCATGCTGTTAACAAAACACAAAGTGCCTTGACTCTTCTGTCGCTAGACGGCGAAAAAGCCTTCGACAGAATTAATTGGTTATATCTTCAAGAGGTCCTGAAAAAATTTGGCTTTGATGGGAACTTTTTTAAGGCAATAATGTCACTATATACATCACCATCCCCGGGTGTACATGTCGGGTTTTATCTCTCACTCTTTCCCAATCTCGAATGGCACAAGACAAGATGCCCACTCTCACCACTAATCTTCAATTTGTGCATTGAACCCCTTGCTCAGTCAATTAGAATGTCCCCTGATATCTGTGGAGTTTCCGCATTTAATTCGGTTCACAAAGTCAGTCTCTATGCAGACGACATTTTGGTCATCTGCTCAAATCCACTTTCCTCTGTCCCAGCTCTTCTGGAATTATTAGATTGCTACTCTTAACATTTTACAAACTAAATAGGTCAAAATCGACTCTCCTCGCAATTAACTGCTCACCGGACCTTAATGCACATCTGCAAAAATTTTAATTTATGTGGACAAATTCCCATATTACATACTTAGGAGTGAAAATCTCCCCGTTACTTGAACAAACTGTTGATTTACCACTCACCGGCCACTTTATTAGGTACACCTGTCCAACTGCTCGTTAACACTTAATTTCTAATCAGCCAATCACATGGCGGCAAACTATGCATTAGGCATGTAGACATGGTCAAGACAATCTCCTGCAGTTCAAACCGAGCATCAGAAATGGGAAGAAAAGGTGATTGAGTGCCTTTGAACGTGGCAATGGTTGTTGGTGCCAGAAGGGCTGGTCTGAGTATTTCAGAAACTGCTGATCTCCGGGGATTTTTCACGCACAACCAATCTCTAGGGTTTACAGAGAATGGTCCAAAAAAGAAAAACATCCAGTGAGCGGCAGTCCTGTGGCGGAAAATGCCTTTTTTGATCCCAGGGGTCAAAGGAGAATAGGCAGACGGGTTCGAGCTGATAGAAAGGCAAAAAGTGACTCAAATAGCCACCCCGTTACAACCAAGGTGGGCAGAAGAGCATCTCTGAACGCACAGGAAACGGCGAACTTGAGGCAGAGGGCTACAGCAGCAGAAGACCACACCGGGTGCCACTCCTTTCGGGCTAAGAACAGGAAACTGAGGTTTCCAATTTGCCCAAGCTCATCGAAAATTGGACAGTAAGATTGGAAAAACGTTGCCTGGTCTGATGAGTCTCGATTTCTGCTGCGACATTCGGATGTGTAGGGTCAAATTTGGCGTCAACAACATGAAAGCATGGATCCATCCTCCCTTTGTATAAACGTTCAGGCGGGTGTGGTGGTGTCATGGTGTGGGGAATATTTTCTTGGCACTCTTTGGGCCCCCATGGTACAAATTGAGCATCGTTGGAACACCTTGTTGAATCTATGCCACGAAGAATTGAGGCAGTTCTGAAGGCAAAAGGGGGTCCAACCCGTTACTAGCATGGTGTACCTAATAAAGTGGCCGGTGAGTGTAAATCTTAAGGATCTAAACTCCTTGTTAATCTCAGAGATAAATAGACTACAAAGCCTGCCTTTATCTTGGTTAGCAAGAATTAATGTCACAAAAATGCTTTTACTAACAAGATTCTTGTATATTGTTCGTGCACTACCTTTTCTACTACCTACCTATTATTTGCATAAATTGCAATCCGTCTTACTCACATTTATTTGGGGAGGTAAAAAACCACGAGTTAAAAAACAATATCTCTATACACCAAGTAAATTAGGTGGCCTATCAGTTCCAAACCTCCTTTATTACAATGTGGCTGCAATTTTGGAACTGGTCTACTATCTGTGGAATGACCCTACTCTACACCACTGGTCTTACATGGAACAACATCATGTAGAACCTCTTTCGCTCCGTGATTCCCTCATTACTGCTCTGTTTGACCATAAACTCCCTAATTGGAACCTCACTACCCTTCAACACATAGCTATGGTGTGGTCTAAATTTGTTGTGCCAAAGAAATTAGTTACTATGTCAAGAGATCAATGTCCACTCTCAGTAGTCCTTACTACCACACCATATCTTTCTTTGTATGCCTGGATAGCTAAAGGTATCATATCAGTAGGTAACCTATATTATCATGATGTCTTCAAAACTTTCGAAACACTTCAAAAAGAGTTTGATCTCCCTAAGACTCAGTTCTTTTGTTACCTCCAGGTTAGAAATGCTGTACAAAAGTGGAGGTGGTTGCCTCTTTCCCCTGCTCCCACATCATTCCACAACTTCCTCTTACAGAAAAGAGGTTTTGAGAGAGGCCTGTCAGCTGCATATAACACTATGATTATGCCTACAGATCAATACAAACCAGAGTATGCACTTAAATGGGAGAGAGAATTAGGTGAGACCTTTCCTGAGTTAGAATGACTTACAGCGGCATTGGTTCCCTATCACCTCTCGAGATGTATAAACCATCTTGAACTATCCAGAAAGTTACATCTGAGATGGTATCTCACGCCTAACTGTATATCGCATATAGCTCCAGGTTACTCAAAATTTTGCTGGATAAATTGTGGGGCTTCTGGTTTCCTGCTACACATGTGGTGGCACTGCCCGACCACCAGAATCTTTTGGACAGAGGTGGAAAATTTGATCTCAGAGGTTCTAGGGTCATCTATTCATTGAACTACTGAATTAGCAATTTTAGATATTTCATTAAAAAACTACCCACCATCTTTCCACACCATCCTGTTTCATATATTAGTAGCTGCGCGTACAGTGATAGCTGCATATTTGAAATTACCTACCCCTTTGTCTATTAGAGAAGTTGTTAATAAGATTAACGCACAATTCCATGCTGAAACATGTCTTATCCTCCCGCCGCATCTTACAATTAAAACACGGGATAGATGGTCTCTGTGGACAACTTCTAAACATTTTAAATAAAATCTATCAGTTAATACTTAATAATTTGACGCACAGAGGGTCCTGTAACATGTCTACTATGTTTCCATGTTAAATTCCACATTTCATATAGCTGTGCGGAAACTGCGTTATTGCCATATTTGCTGAATCTAATCACTGTTGTCTAAGTTGTTTGAGATTCTGTAGAGGTTTTTTTGTGATCCTACTGCTGCAAATTTCTCTTCCTCTCAAGGATTTTATCGTATGGACTCCATGAGGCGAATAGTTATAGTTATTGTTATGTTCTCATTACACCTACTCTGCATGACTTATATGATTTATAATTATTCTTTTTTTTTGCTTTATTATGAAAATAAAATTTAATGTTTTAAAATAAAACCAAAACAGTTATTGCCATGCACTAGATTAAAAATAAAATAAATTTAAAATGATGGGAGTTTTTACCATCTCAGACATTTATGACATATTGACAGGATAATCTAAAAAAACAAAAATTGGTCAGCACTTCCAAAACAATTTTAAAGAAATTAATGTAAGCACAGGCTGGCATGACAGCAAAACAATGCAAACACAACACAATATCATCAGCAATATAAAAATTCCAAAAAAAGGGAATATAGGAATTTTTTCAAAAAGCATTTCTGCTATTTTAGGATAATAATAATAATAATAATAATAATAATAATAATAATAATAATAATAATAATCTTTAATATAGCGCCAACATATTCCGCAGCACTTTACAAATTCAAGGGTAAACATACAGTCATTACACATTAAAAGTACTTACAAATGAGACACAAGGTGTGTGGGCCCTGCTCGTGAGAGCTTACAATCTATTAGGGTGTATGGGTGAAACATACGTAAGAAGTGCCAAGTTTACAATGGTCCGGCCATGTTTCATAATAGGGGTGGTTTACATAAAAAAATGCATGAACCTGCCACCTAAACTGTACATGTATATACAGATAAGTGCCTGTGAGTGCCCTAGTGTAGGGAGTGACAAATGTGTGTGATAGCAGTTAGGATCTGGGTAGGCCAGAGTGAGAAGATGTTTTTCTCAGGGCCCTCTTAAAACTGTGAGGGTTGTGAATGTGCCTCATCGCCCGCAGTAGCATATTCCAGAGAAATGGTGCCGCACGTGTGAAATCTTGTAGGCGGGCATGAGAGGTTCGGATGATTGATGAGTGTAACCTGATATCAGCAGCAGAGCGGAGAGAGCGGGTCGGGTGGTAGACAGAGACGAAGGAAGGTGATGTAGGGGGTGCAGCGTTGTGGAGAGCTTTATGGGTGAGAGTGCTGATTTAAACTGTATCTTGTACTGGATGGGCAACCAGTGCAGTGACTGACACAGGGTAGAGGCGTTTAGTTATAGCGGCTGGAGAGAAAGATGAGCCTGGCTGCTGCATTCTGGACAGATTGGAGAGGGAGAGTTTGCAGAGAGGGAGAAACCCATAAGCAAATAGTTGCAGTAATCAAGCTGAGAAAGAATAAGAGCAGTAATAGAGTTTGAGTTTTTCCACAGTGAGAAACGGACGATTTTGGAGATATTCTTGAGGTGCAGGCAGGAGCAGGCAAGGGATTGGATATATGTGGTGAAGGTCAGATCAGAATCTAATATAACCCCAAGACAGCGGGCCTGCTGCCTGGGAGAAATGGTGGTAACCACATTACAGAAACAGAAATAGCGGGGGGGGGGGGAGGGGTTTTGGTTAGTAGATGGCGGAAAGACAAGAAGTTCAGTCTTAGTGAGGTTTAGTTTTCAGATGGAGAGAGGACATGATGTCAGAGACAGTGGCCAGACAGTCACTGGTGTTTTGTAGCAGGGCTGGAGTGATGTCACGGGAGGAGGTGTATAATTGGGTGTCATCCGCATAGAGGTGGTACTGGAAGCCAAATCTACTGATGGCTTGTCCAATGGGGGCTGTGTACAATGAAAAGAGGAGAGGACCTAGAACTGATCCCTGAGGAACTCCAACAGCAAGAGGAAGAGGAGAGGAGGTCGAACCGGAAAATGAGACACTGAAGAAGCGGTCAGAGAGGTAGAATGAGAACCAAGCGAGAGCGGTGTCCTGGAGGCCAATGGCGATACATGAAACATACATGAGGATACATGAAAATTTGAGGTTCTTAGCGTACATTCTTTATCAAAAAATTGTAAAGACCCATCCACGCGACAAGGTGACCTCGGTACAGATGGGGACCTACTGTGACATTTTACCTTTCTTGGTGTCTGCTCAGATATTTTCAGGGAGAGAAGTTCCCAGCTATACTCTGCTCTGATTAAAAACAGTCTGTATCAATGGGTGGAGCGGGGGCCGCCGTCCCAGGGGGTAAACCCACACCTGTACCGGGGCCCCCGGAAGATAAGGGGGCCCCTTCAAGCACCCCTCCCCTATTCCATTTTTTTTTTTTTTTAAAAAACACACTGAAAAGAACGGCGCAGCAAGCCCCGGTTACCATATTGACTCCCAAGGGGGGGGGCCCGGGTCCGTGCCCCCGGGCCCCCGTGGCCTCCCTTGGGTTTACAGCCACAGGGCGGAGGGGGGGACGTGCTTGGTGGGGGCCCCCCGCGCCCCCCCGCTCGTTGCACAGATTCTCGATCATCAACAAACATAGCCCTTTGCGCGCTGAGCCGGACCAGCCCCGGGGGGCGGAGTTTTCCGGATTAAAAACTGTTCCGCATCCCGCCGCCGGCCCATCAGAGCGCGGCGGAGCAGACAAGGAGGAGGTCCCGCTTCAGGCTCGCTCAGCGGGGCCCGGCTCAGTAAGTAGAAGATTTGTCACTCTGGAGGTAGTGGCCCCGGGACCCGGGACCCCTCCTAAAGGGGGTGCCCGACCACCCTCATAACTGGGGAGCCCCCCTTACAGCCCAAGCCCCATTTAACCGGGGGGGGCCCCCGTTAGGCAGCCCAGCCTACAGGGGGCCCCGAGGGGGGGGGGGGGGAAATAAACATACAGGGGGCCCAAAAACTGTAGGGGGGGGGGGGACTATACCTACAGGGGCCCTAATACGTAGGGAGGGGGGACTAGACCAAGGGGCTAATTACGGGGGGGGGAACCCTTCCCAAAAGGGGGCCCTGAGGGGGGGGAATAATACATACAGGGGGCCTAATATGTAGGGGGGACGAACGACTTACTAAGGGGGCCATATTACTGGGGGGGGGAAAAATGCAAACGGGGGGGCCCTGAGGGGGGGGGGTTTATCATACGGGGGCCCTAATATGTGGGGGGGGGAAAATATATACAGGGGGCCTTTAAGGGGGGGGGGGGGGGAACATGCCTACAGGGGCCCCGGAGGGGGGGAATTATAAAAAACGCGGCCCTAATACTGTAAGGGGGGACTATCCCTACGGGGGGCCATATTACTGGGGGGGGAGAAACTATGCCACTGGGGGAGGAACTATGCCTGGGGGGGCCCCCCAATTGGGTGGGGGGGTACTATGCCTCAGGGGGCCCTATACGGGGGGGGACATCCCTTAAGGGGGGGCCCAAATATGGGGGGGAACTATCCCACGGGGGGGCCCTAATATTGGGGGGACAGCCTACAGGGGGCCCTAATAGGGGGGGGAATATGCCTACAGGGGCCCTAATACTGGGGGGGGAACTTGCTACAGGGGACCCTAAACTGGGGGAGGAATTTCCCTACAGGGGCCCTAATATGGGGGGGGAAACTATCCAAAGGGGGGCCCCTAATACTGGGGGGGAACTATGCCTACAGGGGCCCCCTAATACGGGGGGGGGGGGGACTATGCATACAGGGGGCCCAAATAATGGGGGGGGGGACAATGCCTACAGGGGCCTTAATAGGGGGGGGAACGGCCAAAGGGGGGGGACAAAATTTTCTACGGGGAGGGACTATTTGGCCTACAGGGGGCCTTAAATCTACAGGGGGGGACTATTCTGTACAGGGGGCCCTAATCTCAGGGGGGACATTCTGCCTACTGGGGGCCTTAATCTAACGGGGGGACTTTTTGCCTACGGGGGGCCCTAATTCCCGGGAGAATAACTCCCTACAGGGGCATAATCACGGGGAGGGGGGATATTTCCTCAGGGGCCCCAAATCTACAGGAGGGGGGCTTTTCTGCCAAAGGGGGGGCCCCCAATCTACAGGGGGGCAATTTCTCCAACAGGGGGCCCAACTACGGGGGGGAAAATTTTCTCCCTACGGGGGACCTTAATTACAGCGGGGGGACTGTTTGTTCAGGGGGGGGGACTATTTGCCTAAGGGGGCCCTAATCTCGGGGGGGCCAATCTTCTACAGGGCCCAAACTACAGGGGGGGGGACTATTCTCCTTTACGGGGGGCCCCTAATTAAAGGGGGGGACTAATCTGCCTACAGGGGGCCCAAATCTGGGGGACTATTTGCCTACGGGGGGCCCAATTACGGGGGGGGGCTATTCTGCAACGGGGGGCCCTAATCTACAGAGGGGGACAATTCTGCCTACGGGGGGGACTATTCTGCCAAAAAGGGGGGGCCCTAATTTCACAGGGGGGGGACCTATTCTGCCTACATGGGGCCTTAATCAAGAGGGGGACTATTCTGCCACGGAGGGGGGACTTTCTGCCTACGGGGGGGCCCCCAATTAAGGGGGACTTTCTGCCTACGGGGGGCCCTAATCTCAGGGGGGGGACTATTTGCCACAGGGGGCCCTAATCTAAGGAGGGGGGACTATTATGCCAAAAAGGGGGCCCAAAACTACAGGGGGGGGGGACTTTTCTCCTACGGGGGGCCCCTAATTTTCAGGGGGGAAAAATTTTCGCTTCAGGGGGGCCAAAAATCTACAGGGGGCCCTTTTTTACCTAAGGGGTGGCCTAAGCCCAGGGGGCCCCCTTTGTCCCTACAGGGAAACCCCAAGAACCCCGGGGGCCCCCGAGCCCCTTTACTACCGACTGGGGAAAGCCCCGTAATACCAGGGGGAAAATTATTTCCTTTGGGCCCCATTTAAATGGGAGTTTGTACATGGGGGAGGGGTCACTCAGTTGGGAAAATGATTAAAAAAAAGTGAGGAGTTCGGGTGTTTGGTTTGTAAATTCTGCAGGGAGAGTGGTGGGGAAGAAGTCATCAGGAGGTTGGACCAAATAGAAAGAAAAGGGAAAATTGAACGACCACAACAAGACGTCACCTGGAGGCCCTAAATGAAAGTAAACATTGCGGGCAACTGTGTACCTGGTAACCTACCACATAGGGTACTGTATGGGAGGAAAAATTGGTTTTGGTGTGATGGTTTATAATCACTAGCAGATGGTTATTATTCAGTATTGTTTTGTTGGAGATATGTGGGATGTTTGGCGGGATTAAATTTGGTCTTGTATATTGTTTTTTTTGTGATATTGGGCTTGGTATACTGGTTTTTTCATAACAAATGGTGGTGCTTTTTATATATGGGTGAAGGTGGCGGTTATTATTTAGAATTTTATATTGTTGCTTGGCAATATTGGTCCCGGGGAAAACTGGGTTTGCCCAGTAACATTATAAAGGGACTATGGAGGGATTTTTGGAAACCTTGATAACCAGCGAGAATTTTAAATCAAAAAAAAAATGGACAATTGTTTTTTTTTTTTGAGACCCCCCAAAAAAATTTTTTATTTTTCTGGGGGGGGTGGTTGTAGCCCGGGGGAAGTGGGGCTCTGTCGGAAAAGGCCCCGGGATGGGGAGGGAAGAGAACAGGGGGTTGGGTCGGCCCCAAAATTTCTGATGGCGGCCCTGGGTGGGGGTGTACGCCCAAAAAAACATTGGTCGCGCTGAAAAAGGGGCAGGGTGCTTGCTCATGCATTGTCCTCTCTGTTAATTTTTAAGGGGTCGGAATTAGCTGGTTTTGGCATTTTTGTTCAATTCCATCATATTGAATAAATACCTCCCCTTAAAGTACTTCTTTTAAGTCAAACTTTGTCCTTCTATCAAATCTTAAAAGGGTTGTTCATTTTATTTTAATTTAATTACAATCATTATGGCCAAAACATACACTTTATATATGTATTTTAAATTCTCACATTATTTACCATATTCTGTGTATAGCCTTAAGTGATGACGATTTTGGGGAGAAGTCATCCTAAGTGACAAACTATAAAAGCAACAGCCTCCTGACTAGCATGCATGCCTGATAGATAATTAATTTTCTGGGAGTTCCTATAGTGTAGTTTTACTAGCCTTACGAATTCGTGTCAACTATTTGTACAATGTGATGTTTTACTCGGTCTGCTCGGTGTTAGTAGACTAAGGCTGCCGCTTCCTGTTTAGACTGTGGGCTATTCTACAGAAATAACCTCAATTTAGCTCTGCTATTCCTAGCTGAAGAAGGACATTGGTCATGGAAGGGCGTTAACAGCAAGCCAGAAGAAACAAGCTCATAAGTTAAAGTTGCGAAAAAATGAAACAACTCCTAACTGCTAAATAAACAACAAGGGGGGACAAAAACACATCATACCACAGGCAAGGGATGGTCTTTAAACCCCTGCTTGTGTAAATAAGCAGAAGAAAAGAACTCTTCTAACTTTGAAAATACGCAAAGCAGCAATGAACATGGTGATAGTCTTTACCTTTGCCTACATGTTTAATCCCTTCCCGACATTGGACATACATCCTACCGGGAAGTGACTTCCCGCAAATGGATGCACAGGTACATCCTGGACATCATGCGGGCTCTCAAGCAGGGCCTGCACGATAGCAGCATGGGAACAGCTGTATATATGCCTGGCCTGCATGGCATGACCGGGCATAGTGATTGACAGTTGTCATGGAGAGCAGTCCACACAGAAGTACTGCTGTGTGCTGCTCTTCATTGTAACAGTGATCTGAAGATCACTTATAGAAGTCACCTATGGAGAAAATTAAAAAAAAAAGTAAAAAAAAAATACAAAAAAGTAAAACAAAAAATGAAATAAAAGCACATACACTGTCCATTTCCACTTTACAAATAGCAAATAGATCAAAAATAGAAAAAAGTATCCATATTTGCTATTGCCGCATGCATAACGACCTAGTCTACAAATCTATCATGTTATTTAACCCGCATGGTGAACACCTTAAAACCCCCCCCTCCCCAAAAAAAAACAGATATAGAATTGTGATTTTTGTTCATCCTGCAGCACATAAAATGGAGTAAAAAGAGATCAAAAAACTCATCGAAATGCCAAAGTGCTACCTATAAAAATGTCAGTTCATCCTGCAAAAAAAGCCCTTGCACAGCTATGTGCAAAAAACTTTTTTTTAAAGCACTTCAACATAAAAAAACTATATAAAATGGGTATCGCCATAATCGTATTGACCCACAGAGTAAAAGTAAGGTTAGATCTATATAGCAAATGTCAAAATGTTGTCCAAAATCCAATGGCATCTTGACATTGCTGGACATTGCAAAACTGTGTCAAAAACCGCAGTTGTTTTTCAGATTTGCTGTTGGCCCTGTACATTAAATATATGGGAATCTGACAAATCTGATGTTGCAAATTCCGCCGGATTTTAAAACGGTAAAAAAAAACCTATGCTGTGTAGGCTACAGTACAGATTTTTTTTATTGCTGTCTATGCAGCACAGGGTACCATCAGATTTTTGGCAGATTTAAAATACTGAATTTGCCAAAAATTCTACGGAAAACCTTTGCTGTCATATATACTGCATGGTGAGCGCTGTTATAAAAACAAAAATCACTACTAGGATTGCAGAAAAGAAGCCCCTACACATCTCCGTGCACAGAAAAATAAAAAAGTTATGTCTCTCAGACTATGGAGATGCAAAACGTGATTTTCTTTTTGAATAAAAAATTTCTTATTGTGTAAAAGCAGTAAAACATAAAAAAATACAATTGGGTATCACTGTAATCGTATCGACCTGCTGAGTAAAGCTAGCATGTCGCTTTTACCATAGAGACCGATGTAAAAAAATAAAAAACACTACCAGGATTGCTGTATTTTGTTAAATAAAAACTCACAAAAACCTTGATAAAAAGCGATCAAAGTGCAAAAAACAATCCCAGTTTCATATACATGGGGACGGCACTAAAACAGGACAAATACCGGTCCGTATTTGTCCTCTGCCGTGGGGACATGCCCTAACTATATGTAATCTGGTCCTTATGCAAAGCTGTTGTTACTTCTTTGAATGACCTTTTATAAAGAGGACATGGGACATCGCCTGAAATGTCTGTTTTAGTTAATACTTTTGTTCTCTCTGATATAACATTACTGGAGCATTTTCTCTTATAACTATGTGTTGCGAAGAAAGCCATACTAGTTAAGGAAGGGGTCCCTTCACTGACGAGTGCGGTTGTAATTTCGGTCCTTAGTGTAGAAGCTCTTTATTTCTACTTGCTGTTGGTATTCCAGGGCTGTGGGGGCTAACTTATCCCTGTTCCATCCCCTTAAAATGAATGAATAAATGGTGGGTTGTTGACACCCTCAGTTTCAGCATGCTGTTTGGTCCCTTTTTGCTATTTTAAAGACTTTTACCCATTGTATTGGGCCACTTGTCCCCAGAACCCCTCACCATTTTTTCTTTAATGGCTTTGTTTTTGATGCTTGTGTTTTACTTTGTTGCTCACGTGATTTCTTTTTATCTTAGTTGGCAGCCTTGATGCCCCCGTAATTGTTATTTCTCAGGTAATACTAGTATTTACTGAAAAAAAACATATCAGGTACTTCACAGGTCCTTTATATGGTCAGAGGGGCTACATAAGCTTAAATGTGAACTGAGCTGGGTGGTGCTGACAACACCTTTCTATCTCTCCATTCTATAAAGCAATCGTTCATGTATTTAAACACAGTGATCTTTAATCTTCTTTGGTAACTTTGGTTAATTCAAAGCCTTGTGAATACAATTCACCTTTATATAATGAACTGCTTACTTGAGGCAATAACATTGCACAGAAATTTAAAAAGGTCCTTCTCAAGCCCACTTCAGGCTCTGACAGACATCTGATTCCGATGATGCCATGCCTGGACCTATCTACACTTACCTATCTATCTACCTATATTACCTATCTTTTCTTCAGTCTTAACCAATAGTTCACTTTGGACATCAGTTTCTGCTGTCATACAATTTATAGCTCCCACCATCACAGCTACTATATTTTATAAATTATAAGTTCTCTAAGCAATGTCATTTAAAGGAGTTGTCTCCCTTCAGAGTTTCAGAGAATGAATGAATGAAATACTCTGTCACTTCCTGGTTCAGACTGACTCATTTGCAATACAGCTCCATGCTTGTACAGCTCCTTGCAGTGCTGTGCTTTCAGATGCTAATTTAGATCAGATTAGCTTCTCAAACTACTGACAGGACTTCTTATCTGATCCCAAAAAAAAAGCCCTAATTACAGTGCTGTTTATTTTTTACATAAATCAAGCTTTTTACTGCTGAGCAGCACAGGACACTGCCTCCACCTGTGTGATGACTTCACTCACTGTTATCTCATTGAACAAACAGCAGGGGGAGAATTGTTTACAGGTCGGTTACTGAGGGAACTGAAATAGCCAGGGAGGTCATAAATTCACTTGTATCTCCTTAGGGAAAACAGAAGAACAAAGCAATATATTTGAAAAGGTCTTTATTTTGTGTTCCCTACAATTTGAAAGCTATTCTTTGTAGCAAGACAACCACTTTAAGTGTCTTGACATTTCAGCCATTTCTTCATTCAATTTCTTTTTAAAAACTAATAATATAAATAGTTTTAAACAGTTTAGTAGCTGGCATGCTCTCCTGAGCAAACATCTAAGAGTATGTCAACACGACATGTTTTTACAGATGGTTTTTGACGTGGATTTGAGTTTTGAAAACCGTCTGTAAAACCATCCCCATAAATCTCAGTAGAAAATCTAAGCTGTAGTCTACACAGATCCAATTTTTTCAAAAAACGTAAAGCATGTTCAATCTTCCACCGTATTTCACTCAGAAAACGGTGGAAAATTAACTATACAAGTAAATGAGATGGCCAAAACCGAAAATTGCACAAAAAAACCCAAAAACGAGTGTAAAATACTTTTCAAATATCCGTTGGATTCTGAATTAGAATCTGACCAGTATTTGTCCTTTACCTTGTGGATCCAGCCTAAGGCTATGTTCACACGGCTTAAAATGGGACGTATTTCAGTCCGTAATTACGCGCCGGAGTGCGCAAATTACGGCTGGAATACGTCCCAGTCATTACGGTAATCCACAGTTCTCATAGAGAACTATGGATTACCTCTCCTCTCCCTGCTTGGTGAATACGCCGAGGGGGGAGATAAGTGACATGTGAATTACCAGCGGCGTATACGCGCCGCTGGTAATGAATGTCTATAGGCCGGCAAGGTGCCGGCCCCCCGCACCCACCCCCGCTCCCGCCCCCGGCCACACGGCGTAATTGCGGGGTGTAGTTACGCCCTGCAAATAAGCCGTGTGAACATAGCCTAACACATCTGATCCTAGTTGAGATGCTTCTTCTTGGTCCATTCTTCTATAATGTGTGTGTTCTGTTTGAGATAAGTGTTAATCTTAAAAGAGGTGTTTTCAGAAGCACTTTTTAGCATTGCGGGTCAGCTCATAGCTAGCATCCCTTTAAAATTAACTTGTCAGCTGTAGAATTATAGTAGCTGCTACGGGGCCTGCCATCACAGAGCACCCCACCTTGCCACCGCA
Organism: Phyllomedusa bahiana; assembly: GCA_025379985.1. NCBI lineage: Eukaryota > Metazoa > Chordata > Amphibia > Anura > Hylidae > Phyllomedusa > Phyllomedusa bahiana. The sequence goes on along the minus strand of JAODAL010009515.1, from coordinate 2,604 downwards.
TCATTCCTAAGGATTCCTGGGCCTGCTTTCCAGAGCATTCAGAGGCAGGTCCTGGGGATTGTGGTCATTTTAACTGTGTGCGTGTCCTTGGAACCTTGGAACAGTGGTATAGCTTCCATTGGGGACTTCCATATCACAACTTTGTTTATAACATTTCATGATCTTTCTGTCCAATTTGGTTTACCAAAAAACAGTTCTATATCTATCTCCAAATCTGTCACGCTGTTTAATCCCATCTATTCCTTTTAATCCATCTTCTTTTAATAGCTTTTTGCTAGAGAAAAAAAGGCTTTGGACTTTGACAAAGGCCTCTCATCGGCATACATCACTTTAATCGAAGCTAATTTAAGTTCCAAGTCTGACTATACTGCCAAATGGGAAATGGAATTATCTATATTATTTCTGGAGAACTGGTTAATAGAAGCACAGTCTTCTTCTAAACACTCTAGGTGTGCTAACCACTTTGAATTTATGAGGAAAATACACTTCCGCTGGTACCTCACCCTGGTTCGCAAAGCCCATATTTCACTGGGTTATTCTAGAATGTGTTGGAGACAATGTGGACCCACTGGCTCCTTGATTCATATGTGATGGTCCTTCCAAATTGTAGAAGCATTATGGAAAAAAGTATAGCTTGTGGTAAAAGATTTGCTCTGCACTTTTAGATATATTTCTGTACAAAATCCCTCTATCTTATCAAATGGTTTTACAGCATATTCTTTTTGATATTAGAATGACCAGGTTTGGACTGACCCACAGGGGAAAACCCCCAGTGAGTCCCAGAGCATAGTAGACCAGGAGTTGTATTTGTACTGCATATACATCTTCAGAAGAGGCAAAAAAGCAAAGAAAGAGAGGCAAAAAGCAAGAGGTAGAGTATAGGAGGCATGTACAGTCATTGACAGTAGCTGTAGGGTGGGCCCCTAAAATAATATTCACCTGTGGGCCCAGAAACAGCTCAACTGGTGGGCTCCTAAAGTCAACTTCACCTGTGGACTCTAGACACCCCAGTCTAAACACTGAGAATGACTATAGCTTCCCACTTGAAATCATTACACCCTTTACAGATCTCAGAAGTTATTAACAGAGCCAATACCCAATTTCATAGTGAAACCTGTTTAGCAATCCTCCCTCATTTGGTATCTAAGGTTAGAAGTGGATGGTTTGTTCTAACTCTAATTATTGTACGTAAGAACCCTTTTTACCTTTACCCTTTTATTTTATATGTGTTTCTGCTAAAACTTTGTATACCTGATAGTGACTCTTGTTTCCTTATATTCTTGCTTAAATGTTAAACGGATGGATATTCTTTTGTTTCTGATATTAGTGGAACTCCTCTTTACTGAACCCATACTTTTGTATGACATGGCTTGGTTTGTTATGTTGAACTCTTTGTTCTTTGTTTCTCTTTTATTACTTGTTGCAATCATAAAATTTCAAAGCTATTACTGCCTAAGTTTGTCATCTCTTTTTGCAGACCACACCACCACTTTTCAGGTCAACCCTCTTCTTTACAGGGCCCTCCACGCACCCATTTATCATAATTGTTTTTATGACTTGAGATTTTAATAAAAATCTAAGCTTTTTAACTTTTCTTGCAATGGAGCTTTGTTTTGGCTTTTTTTGTGGGTTAAGTTTATGTTTTTGCTGGTATCATGCTGGGTTACATAAGATTTTTTTTTGTCCCCTTTCATTCATTTTTTGTGAGGTTGGATGAAGAAAGGCAATTCGGTCATGGTTTTCATTTTTCTGGTGTTCACTGTATGGGTTTAAAAACATACTAATTTTATAGATTGGACAAACGCTGTAATAGCTTTAGAATAATTATCAGTACATTTTTCATGTATTTGTTTAAACATTTTTTATTTATTTATATGTTTATTTTTTTAGTCCCAGTGTGGGACTAGACTATACAATACATGAAAAAACTCTGAGATTCTTAGTTCACACGTTTTGATCAAAAAATGCTTAAGCCACCCCCACCTTACAACGGGATCTCAAGGCGGGTAGTCCTACTGTATTCTTACCTCTCACTAGAGTCAAATTCAGACTTCTCATAGGGTCAACCGACCTCCATAATCCAGAGAGAAAAATAAAAAAAAGCAACAACCCTGCAAGCATACTGCACTGATAATAACAAACTGTGGAAGTGGGCGGGGTACAAGAGATCAAAATGGAGGCATCCATTCCTCCCTATATATTTTAAAAGCAATATATGCCAAATACAACGTATATGTAAAGGTGCGGCGCTGACAAACGTACGCCGAAGCGCTGACCGCTGACATCTGGGTGTGGATCCACTGTGATCACCGCAGGCGAGGTGGTAGCTGGAGGACCACGCCAGGGAACGGAGTCTAAGGGGCCCCTGGTCTTCGCCAGAGCCCGCCGCAAAGCGGGATGGACTTGGCTGCGGGGACCCCCAGGTCGCTACCCCTGACGTGGCTACCTGCAGGACAGGAACACAGGAGAACATAAGCAGGGCAGTTAAAACGTACTCAGGAACACAGAGGATACAGGAGGGATAAACGTACACAAAACACCACAGGATACGGCAGGAACTGGATGGGTAACACAACAGGTACAGACCAGGAACAGGTGCCAGGA
>JAODAL010009514.1:0-110309 GCA_025379985.1 Phyllomedusa bahiana | reverse complement strand
TGTTTCAAAGTTTTTTTCGACCCTTAGTATTTGTTATGTTTCCTTCCTTAATTTCTTCTCTCAGAGATTCTATGTTTCGTTGTAATTTTTTTTCTAATTCAGGGAAATCTGGATGGGCCCGAAAGTTATTTAATCTCCACTACTCCTGATTTAGTTTTCACTTAAAATTTATAAATGAAATTCTTTCATTTTGACAGATATTTCATCAATTTCGGGAGAGCATTCAGTTAGCAGTTTTTTCCCACCCCTTTGATAAAAATGGGTATCCTTAGTGTGAAATTGGTTTTAAAGTAATCCGTAATCCTCATACACAATTTGTTGTTGTATATATGCCCTTTTAGACTGGCTATTCCCCAGCCTGCCCAAATTTTTGTGTTTGTAATTTTTATTTAATCTCTGAAAGGCTGTATGGTTTGTTAGTCTCATTCATGGAATTGGTTTGATTAGAAAACTACATTAGCTTCCTGTGAAAAAATATCCAAATTTAATTTTCTGACTCAAAAAACCTGCCATTCCCTAGATTCCCCCTTGAACTTCCTGTCACCAAACTTGCCCAATAACTCCAAAAATTGGAACCCACCAAGAGAACAAAGAGTGACTTTTGATCACTATATTTACTATTTTGCCATAGGCAAACTTAAACTCTATTTTGCCAAAATAGTAAATATAGTGATCAAAAGTCACTCTTTGTTCTCTTGCGAGATTCCCAATTTTTTGGAGATTATGTAACCATAGTAAGCCCAGAACTACATCTGCGGATAAGTTATCTAGTACAAAAAAGGAATGTAAAAACCCTATTTTTAAGTTAACCAGAGGAGTGTGGAACTTAATTGCCCCTTGAGTGAGGGGGGTGTCATCTGCAGCAACCATATTAACTGAGATCAAGAGAGGAAACAACGGGATACCCAGTGTGCCTGCAACTTGCAAATCCAGAAAATTAGCTGCAGAACCGCAGTTGAGAAATGCATTGCCAGAAAAATCGTGGTTGTTATAAGCAGTACAAACAGACAAAAGAACTGTGTGATAAATAAGAAATTCCTGGTCGCTTAGGTGAACTTGCCTTTACCTAGGCACTGGAGTTTTCTGTAATATAGTACTTTGGGGCAATTCTGGATATGAGGACCTTCTGCTCTTCAGTAGAAACGAAGCCCCTTCTGTTTTCGAAAGATTCCTTGGCCTATAGAAGTTGTGGCACATCACAGCTGCTTCGCTCTTTGATCAGGATTAAATGCCTCATTAGTTGTGGAGGAAGTGACAACTACCTCCACAACTACCTTTCATGCTTTCGTAAATGATGGTCCTGCAGTATAGAGAAGGACATTAACTCCTCCTGGGTTTTAGATTGTGGGTAGCTGACCAATAGATCCTTGAGTGTCTCTGACAGTCCTTGGTGAAAAAGACACCAAAGTACTGGGTCATTCCACTGCTAGGGCAATGACCGGTGCCTGAACTCAGAGAAGTATTCTTCCACTGGGGAGACAAAAGGTTAGTTTTGGCTACTGACCTGGCATCTGGTACATCATATAGAAGTCCCAAGGCCTGAAAAAAAGTCTATGAACAATAATTCTGGAGAGCAAACATTAGAAGAAGGCGTAAGCTTGAGGAGTCTCCTGTAGCAAGGAGATGATGAATGGCACTCATTGTTCCTCAGTTCCAGATGAGTAAGGCCTAAGCCATAAATACTTGGGCTCCACAGGTGGGTACACAGAAGAGATTCTGAGTGTATCGCCATCTCCCTCGCAGTTGTTTCCTAAGTGAATACAAGTCTTGCACCAACTCCATCAAACCATGCAACCCATCCACCAGTGCCTCAAATATGATTTCCATAAAGTAAGAATGGAGCTTGCTGAGGGTAGCTCCATAAAATGTGGGCATGTCGATATTAGTCAGAGACACCCTAATCTTACCCTGACTTACCCTGCCTAAGTAGAGCATCCCAACAAAAAGGAGGACCCTGCACTGTAACCTATATAGTAACAAAATCCTGTCTAAACATGAAAGCAAAATGGGAATGACAAAAACAAGGTTAGCAAGACGACATAGAAAACAAAGACAGCAAAGTCAGATGGTTGAATTCAAACCAGGAGATCATGTCATGTTAAATTTATGTTAGAGTAATTTTTGAGATGTACTGAGTCAGCAAGCAGAAATAAGCCAAAGGAATATAATCATGGCTAAACAGAGAACACATGAGACAAAATCTCCAACAAAATACAAATGTACAATAAGAGCTGACATGAACCAGCAATCATAGGCACAGGAAGAGGAACTAGGCATGTTTAAATACCCTGCCCCAGCCAGGGATTAGGTCCAAGACTTAACCCACTAGGTGCCAAACAGAACCCATTCTAGGAATGCAGCAAAGAACACTAGGCGAAAACCTTAAATGTTCAGTAACCAAGCAACACTGCTGACACATAACATGTTGGGAATCTTCTGGGTAAAAATGCACAAAAAAATAGAGAAACAATATAGTGATACAAGTCATGTTTGCGCGAGTCACCAAGAGCACAATGAGGTTGTCACCTACAAAGCTAAGTTGAGCGACATATAAAAAACACTTCTATAATAGACAGAAGAAATATAGCACAAGAATGTAGATGCGGTAACATGTAGCCTTACTACATCATTGACATAGGGATAAAAAAAAAAAAAAAAAAAAGTTGTTTTCTTAGGACTTCAATTACATGGTGGAAACTAAGTTAAATGCAGAAATAGACTGTATAGTAGCCATCTGTCACAGTCACAAAAACAGACGGTTCTTTGCCATAAGGTGCCATGTTGAACATTCATGACCAGATTATAGAAATTGAACGCGATAACACCAAATTTAACAAAACTGCTCCCCATTCACACCTAGGCCTTTGTAGACCATTACTGAGTCGCATGACACAATTGCAATCAATTTATCTATTTTCTCTAGGGGTGATAATCAGGTTTTGTGTCCACTGGAGTAAAGACCATTGTTTTAACTGTGTGTTGAGTTTATTTTCAGGCCACACGCAAATTTAACACCTATAACCGAACGCCTGAAAATAGTTAATGACGCAGAACATTTTTTAGTTTTTTGCCTCCTGCGTTCAACAGTTGTAACTTTTTTACAACAGTTGGATGAAGCTATCGTTTTATCGAGTGGCGGAACTGTGAATTTAACAATTGATAAAAACAATTTTCTTTTTTGATAGCACTCTTACACGTAAAAATATAGCATATACGCAAATATTCCAATGATATGCTAATACATTATAAACTGAGTCAGTCTGCAAACATTGCAGTGATTAGGACAGCACATCAAGATGCGTTCACTGAGGCTTTAAGTCAACACATGACACCTCTGCGGGGCCACTCTAAGGTTCCCTAGATGAGGCGCTTGACTGTGCAGACCGTATCAATCCTGCTCTGTCGGGTTAGACCTGGGTGTCCGAGATCACCCGACGTGAGCCAAGGGTAACCCGTTGCATTAGAGTGGTGCAGCAGTAACGCACATGTCCACAAGCAAAGGGTATATAGAGCACCGTGATGCAAGGAGGTTTCCGTAGCCGCTACCGGTGCTCGCAGGACATACTCTGGGTTCAGAGTGTGTAATTACAGCCCAGATCCCAGCACAATTGCGTTCTGGGCGCCGCAAACACCGATGTCTGCAGCAACGTCTAAAGAACGTCGCTGAAGCAAGATGAACAAGAGCGCACCATCCGCCAGTCTAAGAGTCGGGCGGGGCGGTCGTTAAGGTTAAACTGTTATACAACTGTAGAGTGGACTACTTTACATTGTACTCAAATACACTTGGTGAAATATATACATATCTAATGTAGGAAAAACTATAGTTAGTGATATCTCACCTAAGTATGTATTTACAGTAGCATAAAAACTAAAAATACTTGGTTCTGACTCAAAAAGGGTTTTATTGCTTAGCAGAAGTCAATATTTGTAAATTTTTTTAAAATATCAACTATATTTAATAATTCAGAGAAAACTAAAGTATATCAAATAAGACCTTTTATAACTGTGACTCTTACTATGAGTGGGTTTAATGCTAGAATATGTACTCACATGCAACAAAATGATAGTGATCATGCTATATTGGAAAAGTACAGTCCGCATGCTGAGCATATAGCGGGTTTTTAAAAATAGACAAACTAGCTGGATTATTGTGATTTACTTGTCTAACACTGGCATGGTGCCTATTTTGTGGGGCGTATTTGGGCACAACAACACCTCAAAAATAAGCTTGGAAATATGGTGTGTTGACATAGCCCACATGCAATGCAAACCTTCTTTTGTCAGCACATCTAATCCTAAATGGTGCTTAGTCCAACCAGCTTGGTATAATATAGCTCAGATACTTTGGGCGACATGTAATGAATCTCACCACGTCTGGAGCGCACGTGTTGACGCCGAGGTTTTCTGGCAATATTGCGCCTCCATGCATGTAGGCGCCCGAGGTGCGACTCATACATGCCGTGTAAAGCTCCGCCGCTCCCTCGCCATTGTTGTGAGGCGCAGTGCGGGACTTAGGCGCAGTTAGTGGGAATGCTGCCTAAGATTCGCCAGCCTCGCTGTAGTGCGCTCATACATGCCGTGTAAAGCCCGACCTCGCCTCGTCCAGTGTGTGAGGCGCATACAGGGACACTAGCGCTTTGCAGCGACTGCGCTAATATTCGCCGTCCGAGATGGTTGCGAGCTCATACATGCGGAAAAGTTCACCGCGCCTCGCCAAAAAAAAATTGTTTGTGGGCGCAGTGCTGTACTGCGCCGTAACATGTATTCCTATTCGAGAACATTCTGGAAAAACAGCCTGAAAAAAATCATTTAAAGATGTCCGTGCGGCATGGAGTATGAATAAGAAAAAAATCGCCTTATTAGGTTTAAAAACATTATCAGAAAAGAGCTCAAACCTACTAAAAAAATACATATAAATAAAAACACTTTCCAACAATCAAGAAACGGGCGCCAACCATACAGGAATTAGTGATATTTGGAAATTGGCCGGAAATACAGTAATTCAAAATCTGTAAGCTTTTCTCAATTGGTCGGCAAAGACACAAACCAGTCCAATCAGAGAGAGGAGCGACAGTGTAACCATTAAAAACTATGGAGAAGTTATTGACTACATCAATCAAAGCGTGACCAGTCAAAAATACAGAGTAAAAAGGCAGAAAAGAGCTGATTGGTTAAGTAGCTGGGCTGTGCTATCTCGGCCAATCAGAGCGAGTGAGATACTTTCTCCCATTGTAGTCTATGGCAGAATCGGGGCATGAATCTGGGCTCTCAGCGCCGTGGCAGTGAGTATGATTTAAAAAAATCGTTTTATAAGTGTAAAATATTATTTTGATAAAAGAGCTAAACCATCTAATAAACATAAATCAATCAATCCGCTAACAACTGCGGTTGATCGCTGAAACAGCGCTCTACATACGAGGGGAGATTGAGCGGTATACGAGAATTGCCGGAAATACAGTAATTCAAATTCTGTAAGTCTCTTCTCATTGTCGGCAGAAACCAACCAATCGAATAGGAGCTACAGTGAACCATTATTAACCTATGAGAATATATGGACTAATTTAAATCAAAGGCGGGACAGTGTCAAATACAGTAAAAAATGTAGAAAAGACTGATTGGTCTTGAGCTAGAGCAGAGTGGCTGGGCCTATCCACACAATCAAAGCGTGATAGCTACATTTGGTGCCCATTGTAATCCTATGGAGAGGATCGGTGCACTAAATCTCAGCGCTGTGTGGCATGGGTGTAAGATTAAAAAAATCGTTTTATTAATGTAAATATTATCGGAAAAAGAACGAAACCTCTATAAACATAAAATCAAGTCACATCACTATCAATGCGTTTGTCACCGAGAACCGCGCTATCATCACGAATTGTGGATATAGAGAATTGCCGGGAAATACAGTAATTCAAATTGTTTAGCTCTCTCATTGGTCGGCAAAAACACCAATCAGATAGGAGTTGACAGATGACCATTATAACCTATGGAGAAGTATGGACCAATCAAATGAAAAGGCGTACAGGTTCCAAATACAGTAAAAAAGGCAGAAAATAGCGTGCTTGGTTGAACCCAGGCGGCAGATAGAAGTCCACCAAAATCATATGCGTAGTCGTCTATGTGAGTGGAGAAAGAAGCCGCGATAAAGGGCCCCTAAAAGGTTTTTCTGCTGATGAGAAATATTCTTAGTACTGTGATTGTTTGGGGGAAGAGAGGGCTCATACCAGCTAGGCCCAATCAGCGGCTGATCCTACCTTCTCATAGAGTTCTATGGGGAAAAGATATGCAAGAGCGAGCTCAGTTTGTGATTGGCGCTTAAGAGTTAAAAGGTGTGTGCTGTTTATTTGACGCAATAGGAGAGCGAGCGAACGTTCATTATGGCTATTCTACATGCAATCTATAAATAAAACTTAGCATGCCCGAAATCAATTTAAAAGACCACAAAGTTGTACCGAATCTGTCTATATAAAATGACAATAATGAGTGGGCGGTAAACGAAAAAAAAAATCTTATTCAATAAAATTAAGTTCTTTATTATTTCTTTATTTTCGTTGACACCATAACTATTGATCATTAGGCTATCGAACATAAAGATTAAAAATTAATTTCTATTAATTAATAATTTATATTTTCGTTAACCCTCCATCATTATATTTGTTACCCCCATTTGCCCACTTCGCCTACTCCGGCTCAAATTAGACCACAACATCAACTAGTCTGCCTGATCGGTAGCTGCAAATGCGCCAGACTCTTGGTCTGACCTGCGATCATAGGCATGCCTGACTATTCGAACACGCGCCGCGTCCCCGCACCCAAAGCACTCCACTCCAGCGCCCATTACACTAGCCCCTTCATGTTAGGCGTCAGCCCGAAGTGCGAGAAGTGAGCGCTGCCTAACATACGCATCCCTGGCAGTTCGACACAGTGAGAGATTCTCGGGAGCGGAGCCGGTGCGTGGCGCCATTTTTCGACAGAAAAACAGGCGCACCTTCCCGGTCATACATTGTCGCGCCTTTATGTATGGTGATGAGAGGTATCCAAAAAGAACTTCTGAACAAATTTAAAATGAATGTGACATATTACCTTCTGCAAGCCTGACTGGCAGGCTGCTGATGATTTGCTGAGGTATTATGAATATACTGTTGAACTTTCCTTCAAATTCTACCAAAAACCAATTTGGGCTGACCTGAATTGAGTCAACTATAGTTAGAGATGGGCGATTGTGTTCTAACGAAGTGAATTCATTTAGAATTTACAGGAAAACTTTGTTCTAGAACGAGAAGCGAAGTTTTGGGGTACTTCGGTGAACGAATGATGCTTATTGATTGATAAAATGGCTGCGAGCACATGCGTTACATGGGGCAAAGAACTCTGAGGAAGAATGGGCATAGCCTGCATGACATTGTGCAGAGATGAAGCCAATCAGAGACCGGCGGGATTCTGACTCGACGTCACCGTCACTATATAAAGTCCGGGTTGCGACGGCTGGAGCTCACACTCCTCCACGTACTGACTAGGGAAGGTGCTGCCCGCGACTGCTTGTAGTAGCTCTTACTGTAGAAGAACAGATTATATACAGCGATTTGGTAGGTCTGTCACAGCTTGTCTCAGAGACGATTCTTCTTAAGGTCTATTTCTGATTTGTGGAGGTAAGTGTGGATGCTGAAGTCCCGTGTGCGTCACTTCACTGCATATACATTTTAAATGGCTTCTGCTCACAGCACATTGAATACCAGGGATCTAAGACTGTTCCTGTTTAGTATTCATTTAAAGAACAGCGTTTTTACAATACAAATTACTACTTTCATTTTGGAGCTTGCTCAATTCTTTGCGCCAATATTACATCCAGGGGTTACTTAAGCGTTGTTCTGCCGTTTGTGGTGACTAATGATAAACCGTCTTTTCAACCGCCAAAAAATAAATTTTTCCTGTAGCTCTAATTCACAAGCGAAGGTTAATGGCAATTTTTTCTCTTTGTTTGTGTAGCGTGTAAAAAACACGCATTGTACAGGCTACAAAGCTCGTAGTTTTTTTTTTTTTACTCAATATTGTTCTTGCGCGACAAATGTTACATCCCAGGTGTTGAATTATCGTTTTATTTTTCTGCGGAAGGTGACTAAAATAAAAATCCTTCTTCACCGCAAAAATACATTTTTTCCTGTAGCATAAGTCACAAGCGAAGGTTAAATTACAAATGTTTTTTCTCTGTTAATGTACCGTAAAAAACATGCATTGAACAACTCTACAAAGCTCGGTAGTTTGCGGTTGCATCAATTGTTTGAGGCGCAATTTACTATCCAAGAGGGTTAATTAAGCGTTGTTTGTTTCATGCTGTGGTGAACAACATAAAACCGACTTATTCACCGCCAAAAATTACATTTTTCCGCGTAGCATAATATCCACAACCGAAGGTTCTCAAACAAAAAATTTTCTTCTCTGTCTCTTTGTTGTATAGCGCGTAAAAAACATGCACATTGTAACCATCGCTACAAAGCCTCGTAGTTTTGCACCGGATTGCTCAATTGTTTTAGCGCAATTATACATTCCACAGAGGTTAATCCCTAAGCGTTGTTTTTCTGCTGTGGTGACTAGAAAAAAACCTGTCTTCACCGTCCAAAAAATACATATTTTCCTGAAGCATAATTCACACAGCGAAGTTAATTAAAATTTTTTTCTCTTGTTGTGATAGCATAAAAAACATCCATTGTAACACGCTACATAAGCTCTACAGTTTGCGGTGCTCATATTGTTGTGGCGCAAATTTACATCCCAGGGGGTAATATAAAGCATTATGTCTTTTTCTGAGTTTAGTGCGACCTAAATAAAACCGTGGCCTTTCACGCTCACAAACAAAATAAATTGTTTTCCTGTAGCATAATTCAGCATGCGAAGGTAATTGAAAATTTATTCTCGTTGAATAATCGGTTAATAAAAACACGCCCGATTGTAACACGCTACAAAGCTTGTTTTAACTTGCGGCGTTGCTCAATTTTTTGGCGGCAATCTGTCTACATCGCAGGGTTACTTAAGAGCTTGTTCCTGCAGTGTACTCATAAAAAGTAACTTTTTTTCACCGCCACTGCGAAGAAATTCTGTAGCATAATTCATATCCGAAAGGTTAATTAAGCCTGTTATGTGCTTTTATATACAGAACAAAATAACAGAGTTTTTAAACGGCACATACAAGTCAATTATCCATCCCATTTTGGCGTGAGCGCAATGTTATATCCAAGAGGAAGTTACCCTAGGCTTCTTAGTGGGTCACTTCTGGAGTTCAAATACAGGGAGGGTGTGATTATCAAATACAGATATCTATCATCAAACATTTACTGTACCATTATCTTAGAACAAATTCAGTATTTTCAGACAGAGAGTGTGGTGCAGGCTCTTCACCTTCGAGTCTGCAAGGCACAAACATTCCAGGCCCAGGTCGCAGCACAGCAAGGGACATCCACAGCAGGGGGTCGCACGTCGGTGATGGTCCACAACTGCCAGCTGTCATCTAGCTTCCGTGGTGCTGACTAGCAACCCAAGGGTTTCTTGATTGTTTGACTAGATCATCCACTTCCTCCAGATGACATCTGACACCCCATCCATAGATTCAGTAGGTTAACGTCAGACACAACCCAGGTTTGGAAGCATGTGGCCCCTGGAGCGCAGCGGCCCTCACCCGTCCTCAATCCTACCTCTGTCTCCCATCACGGTTCCCTCATCCAAGATCTACTATGTGGTCTGGGCTCATCCGCCACTATATAGCAGGATGAACAAATTTGAGTGAGGGCAGTCAGTCAGCACTGGTGCGAGCGAGAAGAAAATGGGGAGTCAATATCCCTGTTTCTTGCAGTATGCGGCAAAGTATAGATGTGGAGAGAGTGGCATGGGAGTCATTTGTGAGGTGTCAGCCTCTGCAATACCAAGACCGAGATGTGAGAGGACAGCAGTGACATGAAACACAAATAGATGATGATTGTAGCCGACCGCACTTGGAGCCGGGTTTAGGCAAGGCTCATCAACGTCAGAAGAAGAGGGCGTCAGCTTGCGCGTCGCAGCAGCGCAGCAAGACAAGTGGGTTGTGTGCCGTGAGTCAGCCAGTACAGCAGTGAGAGGTCGGGAGCCAAGAAGCCACGGGGTAAAAAACCCCTTCGCAGGTCAAGAAAGAGTACGCAAAGGGCTCGAGCGAGCAGCGGTCGGAGCGTTAGGCGGTAAAATCCATACTCAGGTCGGTGTGGGCAGTTCTTTGTTAGACACCGTAGGAGCCAGAAATGGGGTTAAATGTAGTAATCTGTGAGGCAGAAATTGAAGCGTGAGGCCAGTGGAGCTAACGTTGGCACACAGCCCTATCGTCAACACACTGCAGCGTCCACCATACGGTGGCCCTGGGAGAAATCGTGGCTCAGACTGGTGGTGGGTACCCATCCTGCCCCGCAGCAACAGCACAGCAGCGCCCAGTGGCACGCATCCATTGCAGCCCAATCAAGGCTCCACCACCTCTGCAGAAGGGAGCGTGTTTCTCTTTGACGATCATCTCCGTCCAGAATTGAGCTCTTGCTCCTCACTACTACATATGTGCCAGCAGTCAGTTCAGCGAGGCGATTGCAAAGAGACAACGGTAAATGCGTCCAACATCCTAAGGTGCAGCAGCTGACCGTGCTCCTGTCCAATGTAGTTGGACATGCAATCCTTCTCTCCTTTCCAAATGGTGAGGACTCTGCACCGTTCAGAGAACATAATGGCTTGTAGCGCTGAGCCGAGATGGAGAGTTCCATGCCGTTAATTTCGTTCCAAAAATGGCATACCAGCACTTTCATAAATATAGTTAAACAGAAGGTAGGCCAGTCCTTGAGCTTATCGGTTTGTTCCAAGGGCAAGGCAGCGCGACGTCTGTAGCTGTAACTACGGTCAGGCACAGGACATGTCCTTTACGGCCCACTGGGTGAATGTGCTTCCTGCCCAGTGCCACACCAACAACTTGGACAGGAGACGTCCTTTCTCCTCCACGTGTCAAAACTCTTCGGTATTGCCTAACGAACCCAAAGATCCGGCCTCCTACCCCTCCCACCATCCACCACCCTCTCAGGCCTCACACAAGTACTGCTCCATCATACTACATGTAGGAACAGCGTGTCACCGCAGTTTCTACACCTGGCTTGCCTCTGCGAACGAAGGTCCACACTAGGGGAGGAATCTCTCCCGCGTCATGCAGCAAGAAATCGCAATGTGTGTGCTTTCTCCGCGCCAACTGCAAATCGGTAACCATGGTGACGGACAATGGGAGTAACATAGGTTTCCGCGCTGCACCGAGGAGGATGGTCCATATGCGCCCTGCATGTGCGCACAGTGTTCCATTCTGTTGTAAAAAGGATTCCCTTGAAGTCTTCCACCTGATTCTTCAGAAGAATCTGAAAATGGCCAGAAGAAAATGTGCATGCACTTCATCCATTCCTACAAAGCCATGAACACCCTTCCTCGAGTTGCAGCGGTAGAACGGCCTCCACCCCAACACACTCTGAATATGCGATGTTATCCACCCGAGTTGGAATCCAGCTGCACATGTCTGACCGACTGTATGAACAATGACAGCCATGTAACGATTTTTGAGATCCAGGGGACTGTGTGTACTCCCCATGTGTAACTTTCTGATGTCAGCCAGTGGTAGAGCGCTCGATGCGTGACATCTGCCTTTTGTTGAGGCCAATTCGAGGAAGGCCCACGTTAATTGCGTCAGGTCGCTCAGGTCTACGGGGGATGAAATCAACTCATTCCACTGCTCATGTCCAAACAGATGCAGAAAAATCCTGCTCTAGGGCAGGTGGACTTGGGAGACGTGAGGCAGACTACTCCGCGGCACATGATCTCCGGTGGGGACTAAATGAGGAGGAGGAGGAGGACATTGTAGCATAAGCATTCTCTGGTGAAATGAGTGGATTTTCTACCAGGTACTAAGAGAGGAGACAGGAGCAGCTGAGGAGGTAGATGGGAATGAGCGAAGACGAGGCAATGACCCGCAAGCACCGTGGCAGTATACAGGGAGATGGAGGCAGGGAGCCCCCTCGGTGTCACTTGTGCAGATGTCCCGCAGATGCGGATTTGCCTGGCTTGTGAAGACGATAGTCAGCCATCCGGCTGAGGGGATAACTTCTGAGCTCTCCCACCACCTATTGGGACCCTCGATACGGTCCAAAATGGGAGCCTTTTTCTCAAGCTATTGAGGAGGGAGGAAAAATCAAATATATAGGGAGGAAAATCTCCGTGTTAGTCAGTTGGCGCTGCCTATGTGCGGCATCGTCCCTCTATCCAGGGTCTGCGGGGGGTTCTTCAGGCGCTCACGTATTACTGCCGCGGCTGCCGGGGGAGGTGGGGGGGTCGGAGCAGTCATGCTCCTTCAGCAGCAACCTAAGTCTGGAGTCACTGATAAGCGCTTCCATTCACACGCCATAGTGAGGTGGGCAGTCGCAGCAGCAGCAGGCAGGTCCTGGAGGGGCAGACCCTGAACCACCAGGTGGTTGGCCTTCTTTGGTGACAAGCACTCTGCCACACCCAGTTAGAGATCCGCTGGGTACTATGGGGCAGCCAAATTGGATTGTGTGGGCGCATCTTGCCGTTGTTGACAGTGGAGAAGCTGTCCTGCCTGGCCAGTAGTATGGACATCAGAGCGGGTGTCAGGCAGCGGGGAGCCATCATTAACCCCAAGGAGAACCAAATCGGTTCACGGGAATTGTGGCAACAGTGACTGACCTTTGTTCAAGATGATCTTCAGGCGTGGACTCGGCCAGGATTTCCACACCAATGCCCTTAGGGTCAAGGACTTCAATCAGCCTTGACGCCTACACCCTAAACTTTGATGAAATGAGTCTGGTGTTTCAAATACCTGCCTCCAGCCACTTTTCTGTTGCCGCCACCGCCTGATGCCCAACATCTGCTGACAGTTTCTCCATCTGCCACCAACTTCTTTACCAGGGTTGGTATTTCCACCCAATCCAACACTTCTGATCATTGTGCACACGTCTGACCTCCATGCCTGCTGCTGCTGACCTCACACTGTGTTATTGTGCCACTCTTGACCTCATTGCTGTTGCTCCGGCGCCGGTTCACCTACACTCTTGTCATGTGCCACATATGTGGGCCTTACTCCAGTTTTTGCCACCTCCAGATTGTCCTTTGTTGCTCGGTATGTACATCATGCTGCTGCCGCCATGAACCTCACACTGTGGTCTATTGTGCCTCTCTGTGGCCTACTCATGTTTTTTGCCACCTCCAGAATGTAATTGTGACTGTCTGACCGACATGCTGCTGTGGCTGCCGCCGTCACCTCCACACTCTGTCACTTATGTTTTGCACCTGAGCTCTGAGCTTGTCTTTTTTCCAGCTTTCGCTGGATGTCTTTATAGGCAACGATTTTCCCGCGTTCAGTTTTTTGGTCAGTTTGCCCTCTTAAAGAGCCCTAGGGAATTTTAGTGTGAAGCGATTTAATGCGCGGCGGCAGTTCTGTGCATGTTATACTAAATCATCATACATTGCTTGAAGACCAAACACATTGCTCACCTCTGCATATTTAAAGCATGCACAACATTCTACAACACCCTTGCAGGCTCTGTGCAGCCTGGAAATAGCTGTTTTTTATGTGATTCGTTCCCGAAGTAATTAGGTGAGAAGTTATTTTTTGTCGGGAAATTCAGCGAAGTGAGCGAACCGAATTTTGAAAAATTCACCCATCTCTAACTATAGTCATATTATATTAAACCACCACATAGATCTGAAGTACAACCGTACTATTATAACTACTACCCCACAAACCATAGAGTTATTTTAACCCTATATTCAACCATGATTACTTTTTAATTTCTTTTGACTGTGGTGGATTGCAGGAACCCCTCTAAAAATCATAAACTCTTTCTAATAACGTGCTTGGTGAAGCTTCTAGCAGCAAAACGTTTTAAACACTATCATCGGTTTCTCTCAAAGTGACCCACAATCTAGAATGGAGTCTTCATGATATTAAATCCAGAAAGCAGTTGGTTATGAATAGAGATGGGCGAATTTCCCGAAATTCGGTTCGTTCACTTCGCCGAATTTCTCGACAAAAAATAACTTCGTTCCAAATTACTTCGGGCGAATCCTTTAGAAAACAGCTATTTCCATTCTGCACAGGGCCTGCAGGGTGCTTTAGAACATTGTGCCCATGCTTAAATTTGCAGGGGAGTTGGGTTTTGGTCTTCATACAATATTGTTTTTTTTTTGAAGCCCCAGAGGGACTGCCGCCGTCTTAGAATCGGTTTCACTCAAAAATTCCCGGGGCAATTAAGGGGAAAAATTTGGGCCCAAAAAACTAAAGGGGGAAATGTAGCCTGATAAATTATCCCGGGGGGGGACAGCGGGAAAAAAACAAGCTGAGGGCTCAGGTGGGCCTTTCAGTGACAGATGTGGAGGTGATGGCGGCGGGCCCCAGAAAGCATGAGGTCAGAGAGTGGCACTTTTGACATTTGGGGGGTGGCAAAAAAAGGGGGAAAGGCCCGGGAGTGGGACAATGACACAGTGTGGGGCCCACCAGCAACCCACAGCAGCGATGAGGTCGGGGACAGTGGCAAAAATGACACAGGGGTGTAGGTCACGCAGCGCCCAGCGAAACTTTGAGGTAAACATGGGCACAATTTGACACAGTGTGTGGGTCAGGGGCAGAAAGCCCCCAGCGGGCAACATGAGGTCAACAGTGGGCACAATAAACACAGTGTGTGGTTCACGGCAGCACCCCAGAAGCAGCTGGGTTTCCGGGCAGTGGCAAAATTGTCATTGGGAGGGGGGCCCAAAAACAGGAGAGGCCACAGAGTGGGGAAAAATAAACACGGGTGTGTAGGTTACGGCAGCACCCCACACAGCAGCATGGGGTTTCGGACAGTGGCAAAAGGGACAGAGTGTGTAGGTAACGGCACCCCCAGCCACGCGGGCAGCATGGGGTCGACAGGGACACAATGAAAGAGTGTTTTAGGTCACGGCAGCAGCCACTGAAAGCGCTGAGGTCAGAAAGGGGCCCCAATTTAAAACATTCTGGAGGGGGCAAAAACAGGTGTGGGGCCCAGAGTGAGACAATAAAAACCTTTTGTGTGGGGAAACGGGCAGGCAGCCACGCAGCAGCATGAGGTAGACAGGGGAAAACAATGACTTTCTGGGGGGGGGCCAAAAACGGGATAGGCCGAGGGGGGACAATGACCAGGGGTTTTAGTTGACGGCAGCAGTCCAGCGGGCCCCCTGAGGGTCAGACAGGGGCCAATGACACAGGGGTGTGGGTCACGGCAGCAACCACAGCAGCAGCATGGGTTTCAGACAGTGGCACAAGACATTTGGGGGGGGAAAAACAGGAGTAGGCCACAGAGGGGGGGACAATGACACTGTGTGTAGGTTAAGGTAGCAGCCACAGCGGCAGCATGAGGTAAAGGACAGGGGAACAATGACATTCTGGAGGCCCAAAAAACAGGGAGGGGGGCCACGAGGGGGGAAAAGGGAAAACGGGTGTGTAGTTGACGGCAGAAAGCCCGCAGCACATGAGGTCGGACAGTGGCACAATGCCCCAGTGTGAAGGGTCACGGCGGGCAGCCACACAGCAGCATGAGGTCAACAGGGGCACAATGAAAACAGTGTGTAGGTCACGGCAGCAGCCACAGCAGCAGAAATTGGGGTTTCAATTTTTGGCACAATGACTTTCGGGAAAGGGGGAAAAACAGGAGTGGGCCCAGAGGGGGGAAAATGACAAAGTGTATAGGTTAGGGGCAGCACCCAAACCCCGCAGCATGGGGGTCGACAGGGGAAACAATGACATTCTGGAGGGGGGCAAAAAAAAGGATTTAGGCCACAAGGGGGCCCAATGAAAAGGGTTGGGGGTTTTCACGGCAGCACCCAGCAGCTCCCATAAAGGTCAGACAGGGGGCCAAAAATTACAAAAAGTGTGTAGGTCCGGCAGAAAGCCAAAACGCAGCATGAGGGTCAACGGGGCAAAGGGCATTCTGGAGGGGGGCAAAAAAAAGGAGTGGGCCCCAACAAAAGTGGGACAGTGACACAGTGTGTAGGTCCCCGGGCGGGCACCCACAGCAGCAGTGGGGGTCAGAAAGGGGGCCCACAATGACACAGTGTGTGGGTTTCACGGGCAGCGCCCTCAGCAGCAGCATGGGGTAAAGCCCGTGGCAACAAGGGACATTCTGGGAGGGGTGGCAAAAGAAAAAAGTAGGCCGGTTTTGGGGGACAATGCCCAAGTGTGTATTTCCCCGGCAGCACCCACAGCAGCAGACATGAGGAAAGCAGTGGCACAAGGACAAGTGTGTGGGTAAAGGTTTTAGCGGGCCACAGCAGCTCATGACGTCAGACGTGGCAAAAATGACAGGTGTGGGTCACGGCAGCACCCACAGCACAGAAAGGGGTCAGACAGTGGAAAAAAAAATGACAGAGTGTGGGGTTTCCGGGGAAAGCAGCCACGCAGCAGCATGGGGGTCATCATGGCAAAATAAAACAGTGTGTAATCATGTCAGCACCCAACGCAGCGCATGAGGTCAGGACAGTGGCAAAATTGACTTTCCCCGGAGGGGGCCCCAAAAACGGGGGAAAGGCCCCCGAGTGGGCAATGCCCCACAGTGTGTAGGTCACGGCTTAAACACAGGAAAGCAGCATGAGGTAAACGTGGCAAATGACACAGGGGTCTGGGGCCCAGGGGCAGCAGCCACAGAAGCCTGAGGTCGACAGTGGAAAAATTGAAAACCATTTGTGTGGGTCACGGTTAGCAGCGCGAAGAGGCCCAGCCTTTTCACAGTGACCATTTGTGGATTTTCATGGCCCCAGCAAAAAACAGCAGCATGAGGTCAGACAGTGGCCAATGGGGGGTTGGAGGTGGGGGGCAATACCAGCCCTGGAAAAGATTTTTGGGGTGGCAATGGGAGAAACTGTCAGCGGGATTTTGTGGCATCAGGCGGGTGGGCGGCATCGGGAATAGTGGCTGAGGAAAGGGTTTTTTTGGAAACCCAACCCCTTTTCCTCACAGTTTGGGTGAGGGCCCTTGGTTGTTAGTCTGACCCCCTAAGGCATTTGGGGGTTAAAAATCCTGGCCGCCCAAACGCCTGATTTATTTTGAAAAAGGGGTCAGTTTTTCCTTTTTTCCCCCGGGGAAACAAGGGGTTCCCCTTTGGGGTTAACAAAGGGCCCCGCCGCACGGGAACACCCGCTCTGATGCGAAAAACTACGGGCCCCGGGCAGGACAGCTTCTCCATTTGCAATCTGGGCAAAGTTGCGGCCACCCCACCATTTGGCTGAACCCTTATTTCGCGGATCTTTTTAATTTTGGGGGGGCCCAGAGTGTTTGCCCAAGTAGGCCCCCAAACCTTTTGGGTTCGGGGAAATTGTCCGGGTCCTGCTGTTTGCGAGGCGATTCCCCTTCATTTAGGCGGGGAAGGAAGCTGCTCACCCATTTGGACCCTTACTTAGGTTGCTCTGATGGACCCCTGGTACTGACCCGCCCCCCCCAAACCTTTCCCCCGGCAGCCGGGGCATAGTACGGAGCGCTAAGAAACCCCGGAAAACCTGCGGGGAAAAGGACTTTTCCGCACATAGGCGCGGCCAACGCCCTAGGAGGTTTTTTCCCTTTTGTATTTGATTTTTGTCCCCCCTCTCAATAGCGGGGAAAAAAAAGGGCCTTTTTTTGGGAAACCGGTGGGGGGCGGGGGGCCAATAGGGTGGAGAGCCAGAAGTCATCCCTTTTGCGGATGCGGGATTTATTCGGCTTTACTACCCGGGCAATTCAGCATGCTGGGGGCCCAAACTCCCAAAAGTGACCCCGGGGGCCCCCTTTCCTCCATCCCCAAATGAAAACCTGACAGGGTGCTTGGGGGTTAAACTGCCTCTTTTATTTTCATCACCATCTCCCCTCCAGCTGTCCTGCTCCTCCTTTCATGTCCCCTTTGGGTAAAAAAATTTCCACCCCTTTTCACAAAACCAATGCTTCTGCCCCAATGTCCTCCTCCTCCTCGATTTCAGCCCCCCAGGGGGACTTTGGGGCCCGGCAAATGTATTTTACCCCCACATTCCAGTCCCCTTCCCCCAGCCCAGATTTTTCGGCATCTTTTCCAGGAAAATGAAGCAGGGGGGAATGACGTTTTTCCACCCGTAGTCCGGCGCCCCTTGAAAAAATTAATGGGGCCTCCTCAAATTGGCCTCAACAAAGGGCAGTTTTCACGCATGAGCTGCCACTGGCTAAACATAAAAAGTTACCGGGTGAGTATCCTTCTCCTGGATCACCCAAAAAAAATTGTTAAGGGCCCTTTTCTCTGTTAAATTAAGTCGGTAAAAATTTTGTACGGGCCCGGGAAATTCCAACGGGGTTTTGGAAACATCGCTTATCAGAGTGTTTTTGGGGGAGGCCGTTCTGCCCCCTGCAATCGAGGAGGGTGTTCCTGGTTTTTGTGGGAAATTGGAAAAAAGTGCAATGAACTTTTTTCCTGGCCATTTTCAAAATCTTTGAAATCGGGGGAAAGGGATTTCCCGGGAACCTTTTCAAAACCCAATTGAACAAAATGCCCATGAAAGGGGCATGGCCCATCCCTCCTGGGTGAAAGCTCGGACTCCATTTTTTCCCCCCCATTGTCCATCACCTGGTTTTAAATTTGCTTTTGGGGGCGGGGGAAAGCCAACACCGATTTTTTTCCCTTGCTTTGGCGCGGGCAGTTCCCCCCCTTGTGCTTCGTTCGCCGATTAAACCCAAGGTGTAAAAACTGCATGAAAACCGTTTTGTGCCCTATTCATGTAGTTTTTATGGAGCTTTACTTGGGGAGGCTGAGATGGTGGTGGTGGGGGAGGGGGGGCGGACTTTGGGTTTGGCGGAAAGCCGCATTTTGAAACTTTGGAGGAAAAAAGGGGGCTTTCTCCTGCCCCAAGTTTTTGGTGTGCCGGGGCAGGAAGCACTTTCCCACCCAGGGGGACCAAAAGGGAAATTGAAACTGGCCCTGCCATAGTTACACCCTTCGATTTCCCGCTCCCGGTGCCCCTTTGGAACAAAGGGGATAAGCTAAAGGGGAAGGGGGCCCTACCTTTTGTTTCTACAAAATTTATGAAGTGCTGGAAATGTTTTTTTAAAAAAGAAATTAGGGCTTGGAACTTCCACCCTCGGTGGGCACAAGCCAAATCTTTTCTCTAAACGGTGCAAAATTCCCCCTTTGGGAAAGGGGGGGTCGGAAAATTTCCAAAAACTTGGACAGGAGCACGGTCAGTTTGCTGCCCCTTTAAAGGTGGTTGGACGGCATACTGTTGTCCCCTTTTGCAATCCCCCTCGCAAAAACGATGTGGCCCTTTGGAGTGGCGAGGGCAGGAGTATCTGGCCCGGGGAGAGATGAAAACCCCCAAAAAAAAAGAAACAGCTCCCTTTTTGCAGAGGTGGTGGACCCTTGATGGGTTTAAATGGCATGCGTGCCACTGGGCGCTGCTTTTTGCTGTTGCTGGGGCGGCAGGATGGACCACCCACATTGACCACTTTTCCCCCCGGGGCCACCGGATGGTGACGCTGCTTGGGGGAGCAGGGTGTGGTCCCAACGTTAGCCCCCGGGCCCAAAGTTTTCATTTCTGCCCACAGATTCTCCCATATCCCCTTTATTGGCTCCCCCCGTTATGGGTTTTTTCTCCCAAAACGCTCCGAACTGTTTGTCTATTTTCCTACGCTCCCCCGGGTTTGAGCCCCTGTTCCGCTATTTTTCTTGGACCGCGAAGGGGGTTTTTACCCCGTGGGCCACTTGGCCCCGACCTCACACTGTTGTTTACCCTGTTTGATCAGGGCCCACAAAACCCCATTTGCTGGCTGCGCCCCCCTTCCTACGCGCAAGCTGACCCCCTCTCCTCCTAAAGATGATAAAGGGCCCTTTGCCTCCCCGGCCCCCCACTTTGCGGTGGGCTAATCATAAAACTTTTTTGTGTTTCTTTCGTAAACTGTTTGCCCTCATCACCGGGCCTTGGTGTGGCAGAGGTGACCCCTAAACAACTTGCCCCTTCCCAGGGCCACTCCCCACATCTATATTTTGCCCCTACTGCAAAAACCCGGGGATTTTTGGCCCCATTTTTTCGCTGCCAAGTAGCTTTGATGCCCCTCCTAAAAAATTTTTTCATCCATCGCTATATAGTGGCGCTGAGCCCGGGCCCAATAGTAGATCTCCGGGGGAAGCCGCTGACCCGGCCCCCCGGGCCCAAACCCAAACCCAAAGGGTTTTGTTGAAAACCCCCCCACCGACTCTTGGCTGGGGTTGTCAGATTTTTAATGGGGTGGAAGTAAAAATGACCTAGTCAACCAATCTAGAAACCTTGGGGTTTGGGCTTAACAACACCCGGCCGCTAGATGACGGGGCAGTTGGGGGGCCCCCTCACTGAGTGCCCCCCTGCTGCGGAGGGCCCCTTCTTGTTGGGGGCTGGACCTGGGCTTGGAATGTTTGTGCCTCTGCCGCTCGCAGGTGAAGAGCCTGCCACCTCTCTGTCTAACATACTGTTTGGTCTAAAATGTACAGACACTGTTTGATGAAGATATCTGTATATGATAAATACACACCCGGGTATTTGACTCCAAATTTGAACCCACTAAGAAGCTTGGGTAACCCTTGGACATAAATTGCGCTCCACAAATGGGCAGGAAAAAGTGACTTGTATGTGCCGTTTAAAAACTCTGTGTATTTTACTGAATATAAAAGCACAAACAGGCTTAATTAACATTCGGATATGAATTATGCTACAGAATTTCTTCTGTGGCGGTGAAAACAAAGTTTCTTTTACTGAGTACAACTGGTGTAAATTGCGCAAAAGGATTGAGCAACCAAAAACTACGAGCTTTGTAGCGTGTTACAATTGCGTATTTTCTATGCTACACAACAAGAGAAAAAATTGTAATTAACCTTCGCTTGTGAATTATGCTACGGGAAAAATGTATTTTTTGGCGGTGAAAAAGACGGTTTATTTAAGTCAAAACATCAGAAAAACAACGCTTAATAAACCCCTGGATGTAAATTGCGCCAAACAATTGAGCAACCACAAACTACGAGCTTTGTAGCGTGTTACAATGGCATGTTTTTTATGCTACACAACAAGAGAAAAAATTTAATTAAACCTTTGCTTGTGAATTATGGTACAGGAAAATTTTAATTTTTTGGCGTGAAAAAGACGGTTTTTTTTTGTCCCCAAACAGCAGAAAAACAACGCTTAATTAACCCCTGGTATAAAATTGCGCAAAAGAATTGAGCAGCCCCCAAAACTACTAGCTTTGTAGCGTGTTTACAATTGCGTGTTTTCTACGCTACACAACAAAGAAAAAATTGTAATTAACCTTCGCTTGGAGAATTATGCTACAGGAAAATTGTAATTTTTGGCGGTGAAAAAGACGGTTTATTTTTGTCACCACAGCAGAAAAACAACGCTTAATTAACCCCTGGATGAAAATTGCGCAAAAGAATTGAGCACCACAAACTACTAGCTTTGTAGCGTGTAAAATTGCTGGTTTTCCTACGCTACACAACAAGAGAAAAAATTTGTAATTACCTTCGTTTTGTGAATTATGCTACAGGAAAATTGTATTTTTGGGCGTTGAAAAAGACGGTATATTTTTGTCACCACAGCAGAAAAACAACCTTAATTAACCCCTGGATGTAAATTGCGCCAAAAAAATTGAGCAACCAAAAACTACGAGTTTTTGTAGCGTGTTACAATGGCATGTTATCTCCGCTACACAACAAGAGAAAAAATTGTAATTAACCTTCGCTTGTGAATTATGCTACAGGAAAATTTTAATTTCTGGCGGTGAAAAAGACGGTTTATTTTTGTCACCACAGCAAAAAACAATGCTAATTAACCCCTGGATGTAAATTGCGCCAAACAATTGAGCAGCCACAAACTACTAGCTTTGTAGCATGTTACAATTGCGTGTTTTCTACGCTACACCACAAGAGACAAAATTGTAATTAACCTGCTCTTGTGAATTAGGCGACTGCAAAAATGTAATTTTTGGGGTTTAATTAGGTTTTTTTTTTGTCACCACAGCAGAAAAACAACGCTTAATTAACCCCTGGATTATAAATTTCGCAAAAGAATTGAGCAGCCCACAAACTACTAGCTTTGTAGCGTGTTACAATTGCGTGTTTTCTACGCTACACAACAAAAAGAAAAAATTGTAATTAACCTTCGCTGTGAATTATGCTACAGGAAATTGTAACTTTTGGCGGTGAAAAAGACGGTTTATTTTTTGTCACCAAAAGCAGAAAAACAACGTTTAAATTTAAACCCCCTTTGGATGTAAAATTGCGCAAAAGAATGAGCAGCCCACAAACTACAAAGCTTTGTAGCTTGTTACAATTGCGTGTTTTCTATGCTACACAACAAAGAAAAAATTGTAATTAAAACCTTCGCTTGTGAATTAATGCTACAGGAAAATTGAAAATTTTTGGGGGTGAAAAAGACGGTTTATTTTTGTCACCACAGCAGAAAAACAACGCTTAATTAACCCCGGGAATTTTAAATTGCGCCAAAAAATTTGGGAGCAACCAAAAACTACGAGCTTTGTAGCGTGTTACAATGGCGTGTTTTCTACGCTACACAACAAGAGAAAAAATTGTAATTAACCTTCGCTTGTGAATTATTGCTACAGGAAAATTTTAATTTCTGGCGGTTGAAAAAGGGAGGGTTTATTTATGTCCCCCACAGCAAAAAACAATGCTTAATTAACCCCTGGATGTAAATTGCGCCAAACAATTGAGGCAGCCACAAACTACTAGCTTTGTAGCATGTTACAATTGCGTGTTTTCTAGCTACACAACAAGAAAAAAATTGTAATTAACCTTCGCTTGTGAATTATGCTAACAGGAAAAATTGTAATTTTTTTTTGGGGGTGAAAAAAGACGTTTTTTTTGTGACCACAGCAGAAAAAACAATGCTTAATTAACCTCTGGATGTAAATTGCGCAAAAGAATTGAGCAGCCACAAACTACTAGCTTTGTAGCGTGTTACAATTGCATGTTTTCTATGCTACACAACAAGAGAAAAAGTTGTAATTAACCTTCGCTTGTGAATTATGCTACGGGAAAATTTTAATTTTTTGGCGGTGAAAAAGACGGTTTTTTTATTTTTGGCCCCAAACAGCAGAAAAACAACGCTTAATTAACCCCTGGATGTAAATTGCGCCAAACAATTGACAACCAAAAACACAGCTTTGTAGCGTGTTAAAAGGCGTGTTTTCTACGCTACACAACAAGAGAAAAAAATTGTAATTTAACCTTCGCTTGTGAATTATGCTACAGGAAAATTGTAATTTTTGGCGGTGAAAAAGAAGGGTTTTAAATTTTTGTCACCATACAGAAAAACAACGCTTAATTAACCCCTGGATGTAAATTGCGCAAAAGAATTGAGCAGCCACAAACTGCTAGCTTTGTAGCGTGTTACAATTGCGTGTTTTCTACGCTACACAACAAGAGAAAAAATTTTTAATTAACCTTTGCTTGTGAATTATGCTACAGGAAAATTTAAATTTTTTTGGCGGTGAAAAAAGACGTTTTTTTTGTCACCACAGCAGAAAACAACGCTTAATTAACCCCTGGATGTAAATTGCGCCAAACAATTGAGCAACCAAAAACTACGAGCTTTGTGGGTGGTTAAATTGGCGTGTTTTCTACGCTACAACAACAAAGAAAAAAATTGTAATTAACCTTTCGCTTGTGAAAATTAAGCAAACAGAAAATTGTAATTTTGGCGGTGGAAAAAAGACGGTTTATTTTTGTCACCATAGCAAAAAACAACGCTTAATTAACCCCTGGATGTAAATTGCGCAAAAAAAATTGACAGCCACAAACTACTAGCTTTGTAGGTGTTACAATTGCGTGTTTTCTACGCTACACAACAAGAGAAAAAATTGTAATAACCTTCGCTTGTGAATTATGCTACAGGATAATTTTAATTTCTGGCGGTGAAAAAGACGGTTTATTTTTGTCACCACAGCAGAAAAAAAACGCTTAATTAACCCCTGAATGTAAAATTGCGCCAAACAATTGACAACCACACACTACGAGTTTTGTAGCGTGTTACAATGGCGTGTTTTTCTACGCTACAACAACAAGAAAAAAATGTAATTAACCTTCGCTTGTGAATTATGCTACAGGAAAATTGTATTTTTTGGCGGTGAAAAAGACGGTTTCTTGGGAAGTCCCACAGCAGAAAAAAACGCTTAATTAACCCCTGGATGTAAATTGCGCAAAAGAATTGAGCAGCCAAAAATGAAGTGGTATTTGTATTGTAAAAACGCTGTTTCTTTTAAATGAATACAACAGGAACTGGCTTAGATCCCCCTTGGATATTCAATTGCTGTGAGCAGATAGCATAAAAATGTATATGCACCTGCAGTGAACGAAACACTGGACTACAGATCCAATACCCCAAAAAATCAGAAAAAACCATTAAGAGAAGCAGTCTCTGAGACAAGCTGAGAAAACCCCCCAAAAATCGCTGTATAAAAAATCAGTTCTTCAGTAAGAGCTATCACAATCAGCCGCAGCAGCACCTTCCCTGATCAGTACAGTGAGAGGAGTATGAGCTCCCAGCGTCGCGACCGGATTTATATAGTGCGGTGACGTCACAGAATCCCGCCGGCTTCATCTCTGCACATGTCATGCAGGCTATGCCCTTCTTCCTCCCAGAGTGCTTTGCCCCATGTAACGCCATGTGCTCGCAGCCATTTTATCAATCAAAAGCACACTTCGTTCACCGACGTACCCCAAACTTCGACTTCGTTCAGAACCGAAGTTTTCCTGAAATTCTAAACGAATTCCACTTAGTTATAATCAATTAGCCCATCTCTAGTTATGAAGAAGTCTTTTTCTTGTTAACTATCACTAAAAGTGAAATAGAAGAGTAGAAATTAGTTAATTAAGACCCGTTTCATATCTGTGTTCGGAATCACAGATTTTGTCAAAGATTATGGAAATCAAGTGCAGCATGCATGGATACGGGGCCGAACAGGATGCATCCTATTAAAGCTTATAGGGTCCATTGGGTGTTGATTGTGTCCATCATTAAATGAGTAAGCTCATACATTTGCAAACAGAAGTTCTGACGTATGCACGATCCAAGTTTTAGTGTTTTCAGTTAGTCCATAGTCTATTTTGAGCTAGATAAGTTAGATATTTGACATTAAGCAAGAAATCAAGTTTATGAAAATATCAATATAACAAAGCAAATATTATAGGGTTTTTTAGGTCCATGTATTTTTAAGAAACATATTTTTCTACTAAACTACTTTCACTAAAATAGAAATGACTCATTTTGTGTTAATAAATCCATTATCTATTTAAGCTAGATAAAGTAGATATAACCCACACAGCCCCTTATGCTCTATTCCACTTACACCTACTGACACTCTTCCTGTTTTTCCTTGCTACTGGGGACATACCTCCTAATCCCAGGCCCTCTCAGCATATCCCCACTGTTGTTTCACCCTTCACTTATAGATCAACCAGCACAAACTCTTTAAACATCAAACCAATTACCCTCACCCACTGCTGTCACTATCCTGCTGTTTGGAATACACATTCTGTGTACAACAAACCTCCCTTCATCCATGACCTTTTCATCTTGCACAATTTATCCTTCCTTTATCTAAGACAAACCTGTCTGACACCTTCTGGCACAACCTCTTCCGATGGAATCTCTTATGATGGACTTCAAGCATGGTGCAGGTGTTTGCCTTCTCCTGGCAAATAACTATTCATTTGTTCCAATTCCACCTATACCCTCCCTCTCTCACTCTCCCCTTTTTAAGGTGCACTCTGTACACACTGCAAGACTATTAGATTACAACTGGAAAATGGTAAATCATCATATTACTGCATAGTATTAATTCCCCCCTAAAATATACCTTTTATTTCGTTGGTTAAAATTACAAATATCTATTTTTACCCTTATTATTTGTGCTCAAATCCACTTCCAATACAAACAGGAATAGAAAATGAGGGGTGTTATTCCAAAGCTTATCTCCCCTAGTTCTTCCCTGTCAGCGGAATAATCGCCCCGAATAAGGGTGGTTCCACAGTTGGGTCCTGCTGACATGAATGTTAGGGAGAATACTACAACCCCTCCAATGACCAATACCAGATATAGCATAAACAGCTATAGCCAACTCTGTACACATCTACTCCCCTTCCAACCTGACAAGAATCTGCAGAACTAAAGATATGCTAAATACACTGCACAAAAAAAGGGAACACTAAAATACCACATCTTAGATCTCAATGAATGAAATATTACAGTTGCAAGACTTTATTCAATGCACAGTGGAATGTGTTGAGAACAACAAAACATAAAAATTATCAATGAACATCAAAATTAGCATCTCACGGAGGTCTGGATTTGGAATGATACTCAAAATCAAAGTGGAAAATCAGATTTTAGGCTGATCCAATTTTGGTGGAAATGCCTCAAGACAAAGAAATGAGGTTCAGTAGTGTGTGGCCTCCATGTGCCTGTATGACTTTCCTACAATGCCAGAGAATGCTCCTGATGAGGCGGTGAATGTTCTCCTGAGGGATCTCCCACCAGACTTGGATTAAAGCATCAGTCAACTCCTGGACAGTCTGTGGTACAATGTGGTGTTGGTGGTTGGAATGAAACATGATGTCCCAGATGTGTTCGATTGGATTCAGGTCTGGGGAACGGGCAGGCCAGTCCATAGCATCAATGCCTTTATCATGCAGGAACTGCTGAAACACTTCAGTCACATGAAGCCTAGTATTGTCATACCTCAGAAGAAACCCAGGGCCCACTGTATTTGTCTATAGTCTCACAATGGGTCTGAGGATCTCATCTCGGTACCTAATGGCAGTATGGGTACCTGTGGTTAGCACAGGAAGGCAGTGTGGTACTCAAAAAAAAAGGCCTCCCCACACCATTACTGACCTACTGCCAAACCGGTCATGCTGGAGGATGTTGCAGGCAGTAGAACATTCTCTACAGTGTCTCTAGACTCTGTCATGTCTGTCGCTTGTGCTCTGCGTGAACCTAATCTCATCCGTGAAGAGCCATGTTCAAATCTGCCAATCTTGGTGTTCTCTGGCAATGGCAATTGACCCGCATGGTGAAGGGCTGTAAGCACAACACCGACTTGTGGATGTCGGGCCCTCATACCACCATGAAGGAGTCTGTGTTAGACAGTATGAGCAGACACATGGATATTAGTGACCTGCTGGAGGTCTTTTTGTAGGTCTCTAGCACTGCTTCTCCTCTTCTTCCTTTCATAAAGGAGGAGGTAGCGGTCCTGCTGCTGAGTTGTTGCCCTTGTACTGCCCCCTCCATGTCTCCTGGTATCTGCTCCATACTCTGGACACTGTGCTGACAGACACAGCTAACCTTCATGCCACAGCTCACATTGATGTGCCATTCTGAATGAGCTGGACTACCTGAGCAACTTCTGTTGGTTGTAGACACTGCCTCATGCTACCTCTAGGGGTGAGAGCAATGACAAAATGCAAAAATGAACAATACAACAGTCAAAAAGGATAAGAACAGAGAAATGGTCTGTGGTCACCACCGGCAGAACCACTCCTTTACAGGGGTTGTCTTGCTAATTGCCTATCAGTTCTACTTTTTGTCTGTTTTATTTGCACAACAGGGTTGATTCATAACTAGACAGGTTTCACAGAAGTGTGGTTGACTTGGAGTTACATTGTGTTGTTTAAGTGTTCCCTTTATTTTTTAACAGTGTAGTTGCAAGTCAAATTTATATATGGGATAGCCAAAATGATTGTTTATAAAATAATTGTGGTCTCGCGTTTAAAGCTAAAGTGGTTAGTGAGATCTGGAGCCTGAAAGTCAAATGTTTAAGACATTGCTACCCTTTTGCTTGTCAGTGTCAATTGCAGTGCATTTAATATTTTATTATAGACTTCTATCTTACATCTATCCTCAGCAGTCCTGGGGAAAAAAAAAAAAACATCAGAGATATATTACCAGGAGATCTAAAAAACTTACCTAGAGAAACCCTTTAAATTACCACTTACAGTGGACATTGACTAACAGACTAAGTAATGCTATATTTGTGCACAACAGTTTGTACAGTGTGGCTAAGAATTGCATGGAAAAAAAATTAAAAAAATCTATAAAATGTTGTAATTCATGATTTCCTCTACTAAAAACTATTTCTCTTTTTATCTTTGTCTACTTGTCTCTATTTTTACTGTTATAACTGTAACGCTATCTCATAGGTTTATATCGTAGGTTGAAAATGTAACATGTAACATACACACACTCCATAGTTGTCATTAGCAGTCAATTCATGCTGAACATCTTATCACCAGGAAACCATTAGCAATCACTTGTATCCTTCATGATATCAATCTACAGGCTTCTATTCCACTGCAGGAAGTGCATCACATGATCCAACTGAGGTTATATGAATCAGCAAGCCCTGTCATTTGAGGAAACTATCATCAATTTGTATTGGGATGCAGAATACATTCCTGGCATTTGGATTCTTTATATTCCATGACACTGACAGTGTCTGAATTTATCCCTATTTTATCACTTAAAAGTGTTGTTTGCTACTGACATCCCTGTATGGTTTTGTTGTACGTAGGGTGCGTATATTGTTTATACTAGGGAAAAATCCACTTATGATATGTTGGTTGTGAAAGAAGTAGAAAGGATTCAGGATGTAGGTTTTAAGAGGCATAAATTCATGCCTACTATGTAAATTGGAAAATTATTTCTACACTAATCAGAAATTAAAATGTTCCAAATAAATAAATATTTCTGTCCATAACAATAATATGCTATACATTTTGCAAACCTGAAAGCCTAGAGTTTAAAAACAGTTGAATTTAATTACATGCAAATACAATATCTAGCAAAC
Source organism: Phyllomedusa bahiana (assembly GCA_025379985.1). Taxonomy (NCBI): domain Eukaryota; kingdom Metazoa; phylum Chordata; class Amphibia; order Anura; family Hylidae; genus Phyllomedusa; species Phyllomedusa bahiana. The sequence goes on along the minus strand of JAODAL010009514.1, from coordinate 81,430 downwards.
CACACTCATTGCATTAATACTTATATTGATACTTACATTATTAATACCTATAGCTCTACAGACATAGCAAAGATAAACCTGATGGATAATGCACAATGATTTCATGGAACATTTCTATACAATCGATTCAACTTTTAATAAATCCATAATTTATATCTTAGACGTCAAAAAAGTTTTCAAAATAGAAATGTGGTGGAATAGTTATTGTAAGATGAACATGCAGTCTTTTGAGTCCAGAATTTCTTTCTTGAGAAAGAAGAGTTTTTTTCCGAAACTTTGCACAGGTGTGTGGACAGCCCAATGTTCAGCTATTCCTCTCTACTTATGTTTAAAGAAATTATGGACTCAAAAGACTGCATGTTCAGCTTACGATGAGTATACAACCACATTTCTATTTTGAAAAAAAGTTATTTCATGTCAAAGATATAAATGATAGATTCATGAAAAACTGAATCTTGGAGATTAACATGTTATGGTCTATGGTATATAAATGTTACTAAAGATGAGAATTGAGGAAGCTCATTTAGATTATTATGGGTGGATACTTAGGATCATATTGAAATTGGTTTTGTGCTAACAATGATTTAATGGTACAAAAAGTTATCTTAACCTTTTCAATGCTTTTCAATAGCTTTTGTTGCAATGTAAGAACAGATGACAAAAATACCCATAACATCATTGTCTAGTTAAACTTTGCTATTTCTTTATATATGTACATTCATACTGTAGGCATGCCCAACTCATTCAGTTAGATTGTGCCCAATCCAAACCAAACCTTTAATGTAGATATATAATGGCAGATTCAAGGTTAATGCAGGCATACATTGCCAGAGATCACTACATGTTTATAGTACTCAATTAAAAAAATTACAGAAAGGTCAGGTTAACCCATTGCCATAGAAGTTTATTCCATGTAAAGCCACAGATCCTGTTATGGCTTGAATAATAGTAAGGGTATGTTAGGAGTTGATGAATTATATCCTACGTTGGAACCACACATGATCTCTGCAGATTATGCCAACTGAATCCAATACTGAATAGTCACAGTCATAGGGAGGTTAAACAATGATGTCGAGTGACTCATTTAAATTTTCTCTAATTAAAGTCATTTTTCTTTTCATCCTCATGAATGATGACTTCTACTAGCCATGACTCATCTTTACAGTTTACCAGGGATATCTCTGGCTCTTTATTCATGCAACACTCCAAAATCCTCTTAGTGCCTTATGTTGTGCTCTCCTGAATATTACAGTGCCACATGTATTGCCCCCAAAATATAATAGTACTAAAAAAAAACATTCCTACACCTTGCACTCTCTAAAAATAACAGTACCACAAATAGTGCCACCATAAATCTGTACCACATAGAGAGCACCAATAAACTAACAATAACACTGTCAGTACCCCAGATAAATCAGTGCCAAATTTTGAAACCTCACAAGACACTAACTTGTCAATGTTAGCACAACACTATTCAGTGATGCATGCCGTAAATGGCTCCTGCAGAACAATGTCATCATGCTGCTTTCATCATGCACAAGGCACTAAATGGCAGAGTGGTTAGCGCCTTGCCAGTGCAGGTTATGTTACTTTTACTCATTTGTGGCTGGGTCTTAGAATGCAAATGCAATTAAATCTGGGAATTGATCTGGATTAGGATCCCTATCCTAATGTTATTTTAAACCCTCAAAGCTATATGATGTGGACAGATGTAGCAATAATAAACCTGACAGATAGCATCTAAGAGGTGGAAATGTACTAATGAATATATATGTCTAGTTTTGTGTAACTCTAGAGATTAAGGAGTTAACCTGTTTGTAGATTAGGAAGCAGAGTGAGATAGCTCAGTAAGTTAGTAACCTATAAGGGGTTAACTGGGTTAAACAGAGGCAGATAGTGCAGCCAGGACAGCAGCCTCTTGGCGTGCAGTTCAGGGGAGAAGCTGAAATGTACAAAGTTAAAAGGAAGAGCTTGTCAGCTCTGCAGTTAGTTCAGTTCAGAGTTGTGTCTTTAAGCAGTTAGAAGTTGGATTCCAAAAAAGACATAGAAAACCCTAACTATTAGCCGGCAATAAGTAGTGCATGCCAGGGCAGGTTACAGCCCCACTCACAGAAGAGAAACCAGACAGAGAACACCAGAGCAAAGGACACAGAAAGGAGGGAGAGAGCACAATGACAGCAGTGGACATTATGGAGAACTGCTGAGGGAGAGACCGTAGTGAGGACAGAGTTGAGACTGTCTTGTATCGCCAGATACCAGCACCTTGCATAGCTGGATTGGGAAAAAGGTTTGTTGCCAGATGCCAGTACCTTGCACAGCTGATCTGGGACGGAGTTGTTGCCAGATTTCAGCACTTTACACAGTTGAACTGAGACAGAAATGAGAAGAAAGTTGTGACTTGCTAAAAGAAAGTGCAACATCCACAAGAATTCTTGCCTTGAGTAAAAGCCTTGAGATTTCCCAGAACAAGTGTTGTCTGTTTTATTCAAATGTCAGTGCATCACATAACCACACCCAACACCATCTTTTACATCCAGTATCCATGTCAACCATCCACAATCTGCCCCATCTTTACAAGCGCACCATGATAACATATCACAGAAAGTTATCTCAACTTTTTCATTGCTTTTTTTCAATTGCTTTTTTTGTGATTTGAGAACAGATAACACAAAAAGTCATGATCTTTGTATATCTGCCATGAGCAGAAGATACTATCCATTCCATGATGGATATATATGAAAATCCATTGGGTAATGTGTTTGTAATGAGCTGAAATATAAGACTATCAAATCTTTTAACCAGCATGGCGAATGGCTATTGTTATTTATATCATTTGGTCAAGGCCATAAGAATGAAGCCCAAAATACAGTTATGTACCCCAAAAGGTTGCCAATAAAGAACAGGTTTTAATACGACTAGAGCTTATGAAAAACTGCTAAATTTATGGCTCTTGAAACAGATGAATACTTGTGTACTCAAGGTCAAAATAGCTCCATTCTTAAAGGTGTTGTCTCGCTACAAAGATTAGCGTTCAACATGTAGGGAACACTAAATGAAGAGGTTTTCCAAATATATTGCGTTGTTAATAATATTTTGATAAGAAGCTACAAGAGAATTTAACACCTACTGTACTCTCTCTGGTTCCCCAAGTGACCGACCTGTGTACTTCTCCCCCCTGCTGTTTGTTCTATCTGATAGCAGGGAGTGATGTCATCACACAGGTCACAGCAGGACAGAACTCCAGACAGTGAGAGCTTATTTGTTATCTGATCTTTCAGGCAAAAGCCAGTAATTAGTGCTGTTTACTTCAACTCAGAAGCTTCCCTGACAGCATGAGTCTGAATATACAGAGCTCATATGCTAATTACAGACAGCTTGACCAGGAGGTGACAGAGCAGAGCAGCATTATTTCATTCATGCATTCTATGAAACTTTGAAATGAGACAACCCCTTTAAGAGCTTTATAATAAGTTTAGGAAAACTACTCGAAAATAATCCCTAATCATACATATAGTTTTGTCACGGTCCACACAGTGGTCTCCAGTCCAGACCACGGACATGCCCATGTTCCTGTTGTGGCCTTTGGTTGCTACCTGCTTGTGGTCCGTCACTTCTGCAGTTCTCTGCAGTTAAGTGCGTCCAGTCCTTTGGCATCTCAACTTGCCTGAAATAATGAGGCCCTGGTGGCAGCCTTCTGGGAGGGCCTCGCCTGGCGATTTAAGGACAAGCTGGCTGAACGTGATCTATTAACTACCTTGGGAGATCTCATTGCTCTAGCTACCAGGATTAACATCTGTTTTTCAGAGAGCGAGAGAGTAAAAGTTTCATCAGCAGACTATGTCCTCCCAGTCTCGCGGTCTTCCTCGCCTTGCACATGTCTTCCCAAGTCTCCCTTACCCGGTACTCACGTTTCTCCAAATGAACCTATTCAGATGGGCAGTGTTCTCACTCATTGCACTCACTGGCACAGTCTGAACTTGTGCTTATACTGTGACGGTGCTGAGCACTTCCTAAAAATCTGCCCATCCATACGACTGCCAAGTACCGCTTGCCTGTCTTCCGTCTAGAAAAGCCTCTGCGTTTTTACTCCATCAATGGGGAAATTCTGAAAAAAACTGTTCTGTTCCATATTAAGCCATTGACTTTACAGGTTTGGAGGTCCCACAAGGAGAAGACTTCGTTCTATGTTTTTTCTTGTTACTCTGCTGAAGTTCTCTTGGGTGTCCTGTGGTTACAGCTGCACGCTCCTGCGTTGGATTGGAAAACAGTAGAGGTCATCAATTGGGGCCAGCTATGCCACTCACGCTGCCTCAAACCACCCCGTCAGATGCAATCACGCCCACCTTTCCCCTTGCCGAACCCTTCTGTGCCTGTTTTGGACCCCCAAGGTAAAAAAAAAGCAAGCCGGTTTGTGTACCAGTTGTTTCCCAAGGAAGTCAACAGGCGCAAAAGCACCCTCCTTAGGGCACGTGCGTGACGGCTTGTCAGGATTTTAAAGGACAGTACATAATTATCTAAAAATATAAACCGAGGCAGCACTTCAAAAAAGATACAGTTTATTGCACCCAAATACACAGCGACGTTTCGGCCCTGAACAGAGCCTTTCTCAAGCTGACCAAACAGTGACAAAGTGAACATATATAAAGGATATAGTGACATCCTCATACAATAAAAAAATTTTGACCTTGATCCTGGTCTGGGGGCTTGCACTCTGTATATATTTTTGAATGTGGTGCTGTTGAATTCTCTCTGTTTTCAGTATTGGTTGGATCCATCAGTGTGCACCCTTAGATATTTTTTCAAATCGTGAGTTTTTTACTATATTTTTGTTATGTCTTTTACACCCAATGTTTTTTCATATTCGGAGGAAGAAGTTGGAAGAATACTTCAAGGTATTTCTGGGGATGTTTATTTTTTGAGTGTTCCTTCCCTTATTAATCTTAAAAGACAATGGGAGAATGAACAACGTAAACTGATATCGACTCAATTACATTTATTAACTATGGGAGCCTATTATCAGGCGGATCGAATCCCAAGTGGTATGAGATCACATCTGACACCTAATCTTTTTGCAAACAATGAGAATTTTTGTCAAAGATTTGTTCAGATTACCAACAAATTTGCTCGTGATGTTATGCTATTGAATATGGAGTTTTTACAGAAGGAAGTTGCTATTATTAATTCCAAGATTCAAGATCTGGAAGTGACGTTATCTACATTGCTGGTGGGCGAGGATTTTCAAAAATATAAAGATGATTATCAACCATCTCTTCTCAAGTTCAAGACGGATCTGGAGGGTTCTAAAAGACAGAAGTGGCATCGAGATATGGAAGACTACAAAACCGGACGTATATTTAATTGGCAACAAAGTAACTTTAATCGTTCATCTTACCAACATAGGAATTTAAAAAAGAGGAAATTTCGTCCTTCCAATTCGGATACAGATGGACAAGATACCCCTTCTTTTTTAGGGCTGGATACCCCCTTTACAAACGTACAAGAAGAGGGGGCAGGAAGCACAATTGCCAATACAAGAAACAGAATCAACAGGGAAAAGAGAGAGAAGCTTCTTCAAGTGAACAAACCCAAAACAGAACCTAGTGGTAAATTATTCAACATATGATTATCAGGTCCTGAAATAAGTGTTTTGAATAAAGGTTTATCTTTTTGTCCATCTGAATTTACTGATTGGTTTAAATTAGAAAGGATTGTTTGATTTTTTTTCGTAAAATTAGCTTAAGTTATTTTTGCTGATGTCCACCACTGTTGATAAATCAATTGATGACACTAGGGATGATGTTGAAGTAAGATTTAGGGATACTGGTTTGCTGAAAAACAGTAATTTCGTCCCGTATACCAACAATTCGATTGTTGTTGCCTTTGAATCTACTGTAAGACCTAGTATTCAAAAAATAAAGTGCAATATAATTTAACTAGGGAAGAAAAATATGCTATTACGTCTTTGTCTCAGAATCAGGCTCTTACTATTAAACCAGCAGATAAGGGCGGAGCAATTGTTCTTATGGATACATCTACATACATTAATGCGATTATGCGCCAGTTGGGTGACACTGATGTATATTTGCAATTATCTTCAGATCCTATCTTCAGATTGATTAAGAAACTCCAGACCTTGGTAGATGTGGCTTTTGAGAATCATATCATAGATAAAGATCTTAAAGTATTTTAGTTGAAAAATGTCCCACTACTCCATTGTTATATTGTCTACCTAAGATACATAAGTCTTTACATAATCCCCCGGGTCGTCCCATTGTATCAGGTCAAGGCTCCATTTTCTGCCCTGTGGCTATGTTTTTGGATAGGCTGTTAAGAATATATGCTACTTCTGCTAAGTCTTATATACAAGATACTACGGATTTTTTGAACAAAATCTATGAAATAGAGATTTTTGAGACAGATTTATTGGTTTCATTTGATGTAACTAATTTGTATACTTCCATTAACCATGTGCGAGGGATAGCAGTGGTTGCTAAGTTCCTTGAGACTACTGAATTGTCTACCAATTTACAAGAATTCATTCTTGAGCTATTGAGATTCATTCTTACTGAAAACTATTTTTGCTTTCAGCATAGGTTTTATGTACAACTCAGAGGGACTGCGATGGGCTCCAATGTGGCGCCAACATATGCGAACATGTTTATGGCCTACTTGGAGGAGGAGTTAGTTTATGTATCTCAACATTTCAGAAATGTTGTTTGTTGGTTGAGATACATAGATGACATTTTTGTTATTTGGAGGGGTTCCTTATGTGATCTGGAAGATTTTTTTCAATTTTTGAATAGTATGGACGTAGACATTAAGTTTACCATGTCATCATCAGATACTAGTATACAATTTTTGGATACTGTAGTCATAAAAAAAAGATAACAGGCTCATTACAGACCTTTTTGTGAAGCAGACGGACAGAAACAATTTATTATTATATAATAGTTTTCATCCCAAACCAATGATTGACTCCCTACCTTATAGTCAACTACTTAGAGTTAAACGTATTGTTGAGGAACCTTCAGTATTGGTTGATAGACTTGATGAAATGGTTGGAAAATTTTGTAAGAGAGGTTATCCAGCAAATATTGTTAGAGCCCAATGTGCTAAAGTGGAAGGTGTAAAAAGAACATCTCTATTACAGAGCAAAAAGAAAAAGTCCCCTAACCCACGTATCACTTTTGTGTCTACCTTTTCGACAGTATCAAATAAGATTAGGGATGTCATTAGAAAGGAATTCCAGTTAATAAACGAGGTGGTGATCGTAAACTATTGTTAAAATACAGAGAATTAAAATGGATACATAGGTTAAATACTTTGCAACCTATGGGTTTAAATAATGAATTTAAGGTATATCTGCAAATGTGCCGTAATAAATAATAATTTTGACATTGCTCATTTTTGATTCTTACCCGATATCTTTTTGTTTCTTTCAGCTCCTTTTCTCTGAATATCTGACACAAATAATGTTTATGAATTTTTTTATTTACATCAAGAAAAATAGTTTTTTCGTTATTTTTATTTATTATATTTTATTTTGAATGATATATATCTTTATCAAATATTTTTTCTTATATTTTCAGAATGTAATACTGCTGGAATGGATTATGTGCCGCTATTGCTGTAGTCTTGGGATCCCTTTCAGAATTGGACTTTTGTGTATGAATATAAAGAAGTTACCGTTATAGTATACAGCACTAAAATTGTACTAACTTGTATCTCATTGGTCTAGGGGTAGGTACGCTGTCATATTTTTGAATATTGCGCCCACCTTTTTGGAGGTCTCCTGTGGTTGGACGGTGACGGAATCATTAATTTGATTTCTCCAACGCCCAGCTCCTTTGTGATGGCATTACACCCTGGGTTTTACCTGGGGATTTATGCTGACACATAAGGTGGTAGATATCCTGTGATAAGGTTAAATTATTCCCCGTACTTAGACCTGTGTTGAGTTTGCTTTACTCTATCATTTTAGTACCCCCTTATTGAGCTTTGTAATGAGCGATCAGTGCTTATACATGTTTAACAGCCTGTCATTCAGTTTATTTGGCTGCGCTAGTACTTCTTGTATTCCTCGGCTTTAAACTTCTATTACGCATGCGGCTGTTGTCTGTCTTCGCGCGTGCGCGTTACATTGTGTGAGACGCCGGTATTAGGAGCTAATGCGCGTGCGCGAGCTCATACTGTTCGCGCATGCCCAGTCCATTGACAAGAACGCCGGAACAGCATGCGACATAATCCTTTTCCAGTCAGTAAGTGTAGCTCTTTTAATCAAGCCGTCACATGATAATAATTAATATATTTACACTTCTGTATATAATGTACTTGTTTTTGAACTGTATTTGATGACACTTTCTCACTTGAAACACTGTTGGCACATGTTGCATTGTATGATATTCACTTTTGAGTGTACTGATCATGAATTATTATCACATTATGGATTGATTATCACAATTATGGATTGATTGTTTTATTGTATGATGATGTCACTATATCCTTTATATATGTTCACTTTGTCACTGTTTGGTCAGCTTGAGAAAGGCTCTGTTCAGGGCCGAAACGTCGCTGTTTATTTGGGTGCAATGAACTGTATCTTTTTTGAAGTGCTGCCTCGGTTTATATTTTTGCAATTTTTGACCTTGATCCTGCTCTGGGGGCTTGCACTCTGTATATATTTTTGAATGTGGTGCTGTTGAATTCTCTCTGTTTTCAGTACATAATTATCTGGCCAATGACCTTTCACCACCTGGGACTTAAAGGGGTTTTGCCACGATGTAATGTTGACGTGGGATCCTCCAAAATGGGTTTTAACACTTTTTTAAATATATGTGATTACAAAAATTGCAGTCTGAGAGAGTACAGCCTTCCCTTTACATGCCCTTGGTTTTTTTTTTTTTTTTTTTTAATTCAAGTTTGTATTAGTACGGCCTGACAAGGGTGTTGGAGGGGTTTGGCGAGAGAGCTTCTTATCTATGAGACTGAGCTGCAGAAGTTTTTCAAGGCACTGGGTAGAAAATTTGTTTTCTTTTGTATACGAATAAACTAGTTGTAAGTGTTTAGTCCCCTGCTTTATCTGATGACGAAACATAAGAAGCTTTAAAGCTGCTGTGGAGAAAAGTGTTGTTTTGGGGGGGGGGGGGGGGGTTACACAGAACCCACAAGTTGTGGTTGTTATTTCAGTAACATGTCACACGACCCCTTATGCAGCTTTGTGCTTGGATGGTGCGTCTCTCTCTCTTTCACCGTGATTTGTTTCATTACTTCTTAGAGAAAAGGGGCTCCCCCTGGAAAAAACCCCTTTAAGGTTTTTTTTCCGCCTGTGCTTGGGTCGTTTGTTTGTGTTTGGTGATGGCCCCACTTTGACCCCTGACCTCGGGTTTCCCTGTCTGTTATTGCATTTTTAATGTTTTTTTCTATTTCCCCACTCATTTGGTTTGGGGGAGCAGCAGGGAGCAACCTTTTGGAACTTCTGATTTTTGGGAAAACCCCCTGCCCGGGAAAAAAAACCCGCCTTTTGGGGGGAGGCCCTTTTCTTTTTGTTTCGGCACTTTTCCCTTTTTTTGGAAAAAAAAAATTTTTTCCCCCCAAAATTGGGTAAATGCCCACTTTTGGGCAAAAAAATGAAAGAGCAGAAAAAAATTTTCCTGGTTTTGGAAAATAAAAGCAATTTAGGGCCTCCCGGGGGGCCCCCTTTCTGGGGACTAATTACGCCGTTCAAGTTTTTTTTTTACCGAAAAATGAGGGGGCTAGGGGAAGAAAAAAAAACAAATATTTTGGGGTTTTTTTTGGGTTTTTTTAAAATTTTTAAAAACCCCAAAAAAAAAAAAGCCGGGGAAGGGGGGAAAAAATAAAACCCTTTCTTAGGGGGTGTTCCAAACCCCGGGTGGGGGGGTTTTTTTTTCCCGAAAAAAGGCCCGACTTGGGGCCCCCGGTTCTAAAGGGGCCCCGCTATTAAAGGTTTTCTTAGGGTAAGTTTGGGGAAAATAGGGGCCCCCCTTTTTTTTAAAATTTTGGCCTTTTAAGGAGGGGCTTATTCCCCCAAGCGGACACTAAGGGGAAAAGGTAAAAGCTGACTAAGAGGCTTTAAATTTCAAAAAAATGGGGGTTTTTAGGGGGGTTTTCCATAGGGGGGTTTTTTGAAGGCCTAACTATTAAAGCCCCATTTTTTGGGGCCTGCTTTTAGGGGGCCCCCTAAAAACTAGCCACACAGTATATTGACAAGCAATGAATAGCAGTTCAGATAAAAAAAAGTTTGCACATAGGTATTAGAAATAAAAGGCAGATATAATGGTGCCATCCATAAGCGGGCATCCTATTACTGAGGAAGCACATAACTTACTGCCAGTATCAATGGTTTTTTGGACAGAACCAAAGTAGATGAAAAAGATGCATGGATGGTAAGAAACATGATTAACAATATTTGAAGGTTTTGTAATAGATGTTGTCCTAGTGTACCTCTATTTATGTAACCTTATAACAGATCAACACATAAACAGCCTGGGTTACTGAGGGATTGATCATATCAAACTAATCTAAACAGTTTCTATGAGAAGGTGAATTCCAGACTGTACCTGGGTAAGGTTGTGGATATTGTCTCTCTAGAATTTTCAAAGGCTTTGATACTGTGCCACATAAACATTTGGTACATAAAATGAGAATCCTGGCTGATTATTTATGGTATATGCTTAGGTTGCATCACAGTAACTAGTAGGGTATGCAGAGGTCAGTATTTGGCCTCTTCTTTTTAATATTCATAGAAATGACCTTGTAGAGGCAGACAGCATATCATTCCAATATTTGCAGGTACTACTAAGATCTGAAATGGAATACATTTAGATAACGATGACTAGAGATGAGCGATTATAATCGACAAAGTTGAAATCGGCACGGTTTTTAGGTTGATCGAAATTTCCGATCACGCGATATTTTAGATGAGAATCTGCGCATAATCTATTACTATCGCGCCATTTTTGCTGCTTCCTGTCATTTTGGCGGCCAGCAAATCAGCTTACAGAATAGAGCAAGGTGAGCTGTGTGTGCGACGTCATGACTGGGATGTGTATGGTTGTCATTGGCTGGAAAAATCACATGACCTCGTTTTGCATAGAACAGTGTTTCCTCTTCATCATCAGTGTTTCAGTGTCTCTCACTAGAGAAGGACGTGTGTTAGATCTCTCCTCAAAACAGCTCAGCTCGGCTCAGAGACACAGTTCTCTTTATTCATACAGACAACTATGCTTTTAGCTGTGAACATTAGAACATAGGTAGATTAGAGAATTTCAGTTCTTAGTTAGTTAGACAGAGACTTTTTAAAGAAGCATCTAGCGCTGTACAGCCGTGGGGGAGGGGGGGTGGCGCGGAGGGGTGCGGGCGAACACAGACAGACAGGCAGGCAGGCTTGTGTAAGGAGAGGGTATTTTGTGCAGCCCAGACTCTGCTTTGAACCTGCATTGAAATGGCTTTTTTTTTTACCAGTTTTTGGCCAGCACACCTCGCACCTGAGGTGAAATAGTACCTTTTATTTTGTGCAGCCCAGTTTTGTTCAAAGACCCACCTTGTACTTACATTAGGATACAGAAATTTTCTAGTAACTGCTGTTGTATTTCATTGGTGCAATACCCACCTTTTATTATTCGTTTAAATTTTAAATAGGTGTTCTTCACTTTGGCAGAGCCCAGTTTTGATCAAAAGACCCACCTTGTACTTATATTAGGATACAGAAATTTGCTAGTAATTGCAGGTGTATTTCATAGGTGCAAAACCCACCTTTTATTATCCGTATAAATTTTAAATAGGTGTTTTTCACTTTGGCGCAGCCCAGTTTTGTTCAAAGACCAACCTTGTACTTATATTAGGATACAGAAATTTGCTAGTAATTGCAGGTGTATTTCATAGGTGCAAAACCCACCTTTTATTATCCGTATAACATTTAAATAGCTGTATTTCACTTTGGTGCGGCCCAGTTTTGTTCAAAGAGCCACCTTGTACTTAAATTTGAATACAGAAATTTTGTGGTAACTGCTGTTGTATTTCATTGGTGCAAAACCCACCTTTTATTATCCGTATAACTTTAAATAGCTGTATTTCACTTTGGTGCGGCCCAGTTTTGTTAAAAGAGCCACCTTGTACTTAAATTTGAATACAGAAATTTTGTGGTAACTGCTGTTGTATTTCATTGGTGCTAAACCCACCTTTTCTTATCAGTATAACTTTTAAATAGCTGTATTGCACTTTGGTTCGCCCCAGTTTTTTGAAATAGCCACCTTGTACTTAAATTTGGATACAGAAATTTTGTAGTTACTGTTGGTGTATTTCATTGGTGCAAAAACCACCGTTTGTTATCCGTATAACTTTTAAATAGCTGTATTGCATGTGGTGCGGCCCTAGTTTTTTTTCAAATAGCCACGTTGTATGACAATTCTGATAGAAAAATTTTCTAGCAACTGTTCTCGTTTGTCATTGCTGCAAAAAACACAATTTCTCATCCGTGTAACTTCTGAATAGTTTTATTGCGCTCGGTGAATCTCAGTTTGGTGCAGATAGCGCACTTGTATGATATTTTGTTGAAAACTATCAATTCCTAGTCCTACTGGGCAGTTGTAAATCCCTGGGACTGAAGAAAGAACTCTGTTGATTTTGTCTTACGGTTCTTCCACCAGACCGCATTTCAGTTTTTAATCCTAGTTGGCTGTAGGAAATTAGAGGATTTAAGAATAGCTGTGATTTGCCATCTTTCAATAAGAGACTGTCAAAAACTCTTCCATACCTTCTTAAATTTTTAGCTTTATGAACATGGAGCGAAATGCAGGTGGTAAGCGAGCAAAGAGGGGTGTAGGACATGGAGGTAGAGGTACGAGAGAAGGGGCTCCTTCCAGTGCTGGCGACAACACATAAGCCAGCGGACCATCGGTTGCAGGACCGTCAGGGCTGTCATCGCTGGGTCAGGGCCCTGTGAATCTCAGTAATAAACAGCGTTGCCAATCTGTTCTTCAGTGGTTAATGCAACCTGCATCCAGCAGTCTTACCTCCTCGTCCTCCCAGTCACGGCCACAAATGTCGTCATCAGCATCGTCAGCATCCGTCCAACATGAAGCGAAGGCAGCCCAAATGTCAACTCGTGTACCCACCACTGTGGATAATCCATTTTCTGAAGACCTCTTTGATGACAAATGCGGTTGGGGTCAGGAGGCATTTCCAAAGATCAAGAGGCCAAAGAGGATGATTTTGTCTGCTCTGATACCCAGTTACTGGTGCCATCAGAGGAGGAGAAGGAAGCCGGTCAATCGGCAAAAATCCCGGGCAGTCGGAAACGCCTTGCAGTCCCTCTTGCTTGTAGCCCACAGCTCCTGGATGCAGAATGTCCGGAGGACCAAGTCACCTGTGTTGATGATGATGATGATGATGACATTGCAGATCCAACGTGGTCTTTTGAGCAGAATTTGCTTGCAAGCGCTTCATCATTGGACGAGGAGGAAGACGATGGGGTAGTGTCAGTACGGGTCCCGCCTCAAAAAAGGGAGAGGGCGGTCGCAGAAGTCCGCTGATATGATTCCGCCAGCCACGGTCAGCGGAAACCCCGCTCCTCGCTTATCGCCGTTAAAAAGGTCCAGGACCTCTCAAGCCTGGGCCTTCTTTGAGCAAGCCTCTGATTCACCCAGCGATGTCATATGCCGCCTTTGCTGTAAACGCATAAGTAGAGGCAAGAATCTTAGGTGTTTAACCACCACCAACATGTCTAGTCACATGCAGCGAATGCATGAGTTGAAATGGAGGGAACACTTGGCCAAAAAAGGCCACACCGATGCCGGGCTTCCAACCACTATCACACCCTCTGATCCTCCTCCTCTGCCACCACCAAGCGTTCCTCAGCTGCCCATGTCTCTCAGAGTCATGATCAAGGATTAGCCTCCGCTTCAGCCTCTACTGTCGCCTTAGTACCACCAGCACCACCAGAGACCCATCCTACCCCTTCTCCTTCCACCAGTTTGACGACCTGCACGCCGTACAGTGGCCAGTCTAGCAGCCAGCCTTCTGTCTACCAGGTTTGGGAGCAGAAGAAACACTTTAACCCAAACCATCCCAAAGCCAAAAGCCTGAATGTCGGCATTGCCAGGCTTTTGGCCTTGGAAATGTTGCCTTTCCGTCTGGTGGACACAGATGGGTTCCGCCACGTCATGGCCCTTGCCTGCCCCCAATACCAGATGCTGAGCAGGCGTTATCCTTAAGCCACTTTGTAACCAGTTTGGCAGTATGCTTCAGGTCATTATCCATTTGGAAGAGCCATTTCTGCCTAAGCTTTAACTTCCTGGCTGATGTCTTGACATGTTGCTTCATTATTGCCACATAATCTTCTTTCTTCATGATTCCATCTATTTCGTGAAGTGCAACAGTCCCTCCTGCAGCAAGAAAATAACCCCACAACATCATGCTTCCACCCGCGTGTTTCACAGTTGGGATGATGTTCTTAGGCTTCCAAGCTTCTCACTTTTTCCTCCAAACATAACGATGCTCATTGTGGCCAAACAGTTAAATTTTTTTTTCAGACCATAGGAAATTTCTCCAGAAATGTAGATCTTTGTTCCTGCATGCATTTGCAAACATGAATCAGGCTTTTAAATGTTTCTTTTAGAGTAATGGCTTCTTCCTGGCAGAGTGGCCTTTCAGTCCATGTTGATACAGTACTTGGTTCACTGTGGATAATGACTCAATCTTACCAGCTTTTGTCAGCATCTTCACAAGGTCTTTTGCTTTTTTTCTTGGGTTGATATGTACATGTTGGACCAAATAATGTTTATCACTGAGACACAGAACCCGTCTCCTTCCTGACTGATGATCCAGACTTGTGTAAGTCCACAATTCTCTTTCTGATATCTTGGCTGATGTCTTAAGACACGACATCATCATATGGGCTTTCCCATATTGTTTAAAGGCATAGTAATTCTAGTATATGTAAACCTTTGACTTTGCAGAAAGTAATAAAAATGGCTTTAAAAAATTTGGCAGATATAAATAATTTTGGCAATCCCAATTGATCTAAAACAAGTAAGGTTTATTCTGAGTTCATGTCAGATAGTGAGAAAAACATGCATATGTGACTTTTTATATAGTGTAAGTAAACTTCTGGTTTCAACTGTAATTGTTAGCATATATGATGCGCCTACTTTAGGCGCATTCAAATGTGTCATGCCAGGTGTATAATGCATCTAGTTTTGGTGTATTAGACTTCATTTATATAGAGAAGAGGGTGTCAACAGTGTTTTTTGTGCAAAATACACCAATAAAAGGGTGCAGTCCTAATGGAACATGTTGCCCTAAATTGCTAAATATTGTATAGTAAAGTTTCAGTAGAGGGTCAGTTATATTACTTTACAACTATTCTTGGCCTTTTATATTTAGCATGTAAAACACTACAAAAACAACTGTAGTCACAAAAATTATTACTTTACCCCAAATTGCCTGTGACATTATGGTATACAAAACACTTTTTGACAAGCTGCACAGTAGGAAACACACAACATTATCACGCTGCTTAACAATTAAAATAATTCAGTTTCACCTTGCTAAATCTCAATTAGTCCATATTAGTACTAAAATAGAAAGACATAAAAGCTAATGAATTAGAATGAATAAGTAAACAACTCTGCTCATGCTCAGTTTGCTCCTGTGTTAGTATCCAACTGAGAAAACAAGGATGACAATATAATCTTGACAGAAAAGCTATTTTGCAACGGCATTATATAAGCATGCCGTATTATCTATACTACATATTGAACTTATGTGCATATGTAATAAAGCAAAAAGTACACCAAAATGCTTCATCCTTGTTTTATCACAATATGGGGTGGAATAAAGGCCAGAATAGCTTGTCAAATATTATGCCTGTCTATGGTTAATAGAGAGATGTAAGTTCCCATTCATAAGGCCTCAGTATCATAGGTAAAAGGAGAGTGACTGTTAGATGGTAAAAGAGCTGTTATGGTCCTTCTGAAACTAAGGGCAACATGTATGAACTGGACACAGACACGTCAGTTCTAAATAGCTTTAGAGCAATGTCAAATGCACCAGTATGTATGAATCTGCCCCACTGCGGTTCATACACTTGGCGCATCGTAGGTGTAATCCTGGTGCAAAGCCTATTTGTGCCGCATAGTAAGCGCAATGGTTTGTACGCAAGAGAAGACTTTAAACAATCAAAACTAAAATGCGCTTGTGGTGGTTAGATGGTAGCTAAACTAAAGAACAGTTTGCCAAAGGCAACTACTACCATAAATATGCTAACCAGCACCCTAATTCTATTATTGCTAAAACTTAACTTTTATTACTGAAAAGTGCATTAAAATAGACCAGCTTCCTTTGCTTTTTACTCCTAGATTCTGATTACTATCAGTATGCCATAACGCAGTTCCTGCTATACACTAAACTAGGATTGCACAACTGCTGATGACCTAAAATAACATCCCTACCCCCTGACATGTTTCACCTAAAGTGGCATCCTCAGGGGTTAAACAAGGCAATAAGCTTTAGGCTTATTGAAGAGTTTTGCATGGTATCTGTTCTCCCAGGTCATTAAGGGGGACATGTATGAAAACTGTCTAGGTCTAAGACTTTCTTTGTTGCCCATAACAACTAATCAGAGCACCCCTCTCATGTTTTCAGAGCACTATAGGAAATGAAAGTGGAGCTCTTGTTTTCACGTTTTTTACAGTGAAAACTGCACCTGATGTCGGTGCCTTAGTGTGCTCACAAATGTGGGGCAAACTTCGACGCCTCCAGCAGACAGACCACATTGAAATAGGTCTGCCTGTCAGAGCTGTAATGCGCCCCACTTTGCCGACCCGCATTCATACATGCGTCGGAGTTTTCGAATGTGGTGCGTCCTGCCCCAGAACGCCCACAGAACTCCCCTTCATGTTAGGCGCATTACAAAGTGGCGAACCTTGCGCCTAACAGCGCATTAGGTGCGTCCGACAGCGGAGCCGGTACAGTGAGGCGCATTATTTGCCTGAAAATGTGTGAAAGCTCCAATCATACATGTCCCCTTAAGTGTCACTGCTCTATGGATTGATGAGAGAAGATGACATTCAACTGTTTGTATAAATGGTACAGTGATTTGGAAGGTAGCCGTAAAGCTCCGAATTGGTCTATAATCTCCGTTCTTTTGTGTTAGTCCTCAACATCAGGATATGAGATATAAGAACTAAATCTAAGTGACAGGGTGTTGAATTTGTGATTCAGAAGCCCTGCTATATTCTGCTGCATCTCTCCGTGGCCACTGGCCACTGCTGTTCACGAGGACACCAGTTCCTGTATATCTGGTAGAACAGACACAACATAGGCGTATTCTGGAGAACTGGTCAATTTCGCTGTAAAATACATTAACGACATACAACAAGCTTTATATTTCTAAAACAGCATTACTTTCTCTTCTTCCTGGCCCTCAGAATATTTATAGGCGGGGATTATTCATACACTTTCTTTCAGCAGCTTGGCTGATCAAGGCTTGACCTTGAAAGTTCTTAGGAATCTTTCCTTCTAGTGCATTTTTTAGAAGATTTACATTATATGGAAGATCTCACTGCAAGAATTTATGATCTCAGAGAGATCTTCTTCCATACATATTCATGTTGGCCTATTTTTCTAAATCAATAGATATTCCGACATCGTCCGATAGTGATGTCTCTGACCATTTTTGAAATGTGATACTTATGTCTCTTTCCTATTATTACCTTTATCATACTACCTACCCCCTTCATATCTGCTACTTGCCTTGCTTTTTTTATTTTATTTTTTTTCTTGCTTTCCTTTGCACCTCAGTAGTTTATGTTGTTAGAAATGGCAATTGAAGTTGAACGTGGATAAAGGTCATGCACTTGGGCAGAGGAAACAAAAAGTACAATTAATTATGTAGTTATTTAATAAATAGTATGATGCCTCCTACTGCGAATGTTTTTTTTTTGTCCAGTCATGGAGTGTGAGTATGGCCATGTGTCTGTGTTTTTAGGTAAATAATGTGCCATTAGTAATGCGCCTAACATGTATAAAGGCTATAGATAGGCTGAAAATAAGAGAAAAAGTCATTAGAATAGCAGGTCAGTGAATAGAAACTATGGTACTGATCTTGCTTGGTGGACCACAGGTCCCAGCAATACCTATAGTTTGCTGGCTCTTGCTGTATGTAGAATAAAGGGTGAGAGCAGCAAAATTAAAATTAAAATTTAATGTAGTAAAAATTAAAAAATCTGAACAACAACATCAGTGGGTTGTTTAATGTAAAATTAGTTTTAGATTCTATTAAATGCATTTTACAGGCAATATTTTTATATTTTTGGGATATTATATACTTTTATATTAATTTTATATGATAACTTTTTTTTTACATTGAAATAATTTCATTTCATATAGTTTGATAATAGTCAGAAATCACTTTTTATTATTGTACTGGTGTAAGTTGACAAATATTTGCCATTTTTGCCCCTTACAGCAAATCTAGCTTCACTTCGACTCCTCAGGCTCAGGCAGACCACATTGGAATGGGTCTGCCTGTTCGAGCAGTAATGCATCTAGTTTTTCCGAACCACATTCATATATGTGTCTAATATTAGTTCGGTGCGACACACCTCCATAAAGCCCCCAGAACGCCCCCTCTTGTTAGGCGCATTTGAAAGTGTTGAATTTTACGAACAATGCACCTAACACATTCATTAGGTGCATTACACATTGTAGCCAGCTCACTTAGGCACATTTTACGCCAGAAAAGGGTGAAAAACCCGATCATACATGTCTCGCTAAATGTCTGTACTCACATTTACCAAGGCAGTTTAAAAGAGAAGTATAACCAGCTTATATGTTTTGAACTACAGTAGTTAATCATGGCAGAAAGCTATGATTAAGTTCTTGAGTTGCTTGAAACCTGTTGCATATGTAGGAGCTGAATGCTGCACATATATGTGCTATATGTTATGTTGATGTAAAATTTGACTGTAGGGAGGTACAAATGATCAAACTATATAAAATGTAATTATTTAAATGTAATAAAACATTTTATCATATAAAAATTAATATAGAAAATTATAATATCTCAAAAATATCTCCTATAAAATGTATTTAAAATTAATAGAACCGAAAACGTATTTTACATTAAATAACCCACTATTGATGTTGTTTAATTTTTACTACATTAAATTTGAAAAATATTTTTGCTGCTCTCACCCTTTAATCTACATACAGCAAAAGCCAGCACAGCACAGGTCTTTCTGGGACCTGTGGTCCACCAAGCAAGATCAGTACCATAGTTTCTATTCACTGACTTCCTATTCTAATGACTTTTTTTAAATTTCAGCCTAGAATAGCCTTCACACGTTTGGCGCATTATTAATGCGCCAAAGTTCCGTACTGTGCCAAATACACAGGTGAGGCATGATGAACATAAAAATACCACTCTCATAGATTAAGACGCATTTGAAGTGCATTGAAAAATAGATGCAACAATGCACTTCAATGTTCTTAATTCCATAAATATCTTTCTTAGTATTTACACACATCAGTTTAGCCTTGATAACTGCTAAAAATCCATTGTTTGTGTGCAATCTAATAATGTCGCATGTTGTCAATCAAACGGTTCATGTTTACATACTGCAATGTCAGAAAACCAATTATTTTTATGTTGGGATAAACTATTATGCAATTAACAAAGTGTTTTATCGCTAGCTGTTCAGTTGCTACAACTATTTACTTAAAGCAATTAAGCACACTGATTTGTTAACATTGGAATATGACTGCTTTGTCTACTCATGTAAACGGGCCAAGTTTCCCTATTTAAATCAGGGACGGGAGTGAATGACAATCTCTGTACAGCACTGCGTAATATGTTAGCAACATAGAAGCAACAAGAAATCAATAAAATGAATAAATTCACTGAAAATTGTAGATATATACAATATTGTTAGGTGCCATATACTTTGAGCAACATTGATAGTACCCTTCCTTTAAAAAAAAGAAACACCCACAATGATCACTGACCAACTTGAAAGTAACAAAAGTAATAATAAATTTACTGAAAATAAACTCATGAAAGTCAGACATCGCTTATGAATTGTGGTTACACCAAAAACATTTGGAAAATCAAACAAATGAAACTTGTCTGGGCATAAATGATGGTACCCTTATAAGACCACTCCAGTTTTTTTTTCTGTAGTTCACTATAAATAGCCTCTAGTTACACAGTAGTGTTAGTAATTGTGTTTATCTGCAGCTGTATGTATGATTTCTCACTGCTGCCACTAGGTCATGTGACCTGCTCTCTGAGTTGCAGAAACAGCACCAGAGTGTACCTAGAAGCATTTTCTATTGTACAACCTTTTGATGCAATCACTGCAAACAAACAATTTCTGTAAAAAAAAAAAAAAAGACTTCTGCAACTGTCCTCAGGTATTTGCCCCACTCCCCATGAGCAAACTGCTCCAACTTTCCCAGGTGTGAAGGATGCCTTGTCCAGACTTCATGGATCAGGACTCATAGAAACCTCTTCAAAATAGCCCATTTGTGGATGTTCTTAGCTGTATGTTTTTTGGGTCATTATCCTGCTTGAGGATCCATAACCTGTGACTGAGAACAAGCTTATTGACACTGGGCAGCACATTCTGCTCCAGAATGCCTTGAGATTTTATTGTACCCTGCACAGATTCAAGACATCCTGTGTCAGATACAACATAGCAAAAACATTATAAGTGATTGTCCAAATGGTTTTACTAAGGACAGAAGTTGTCAAACCAACCCGATCTGTTTTTACAAAGAGGTTGGTAGAGGACTTGATAGCGCACTGTCTCTCATAAGCCATTATAGGGTAAATTAACCCCTCAACGACACGGGACTTAAACTTGCATCTCAGTGTCGCTAAGTGGCACCACAGTCCCACTACACAGTCGGTGGGTGCTGGCTGCTGATTTCAGCTGACACCTGTCAGTAACAACATGGAATGGAGCCAGTTCCATTCCGTGCTGCTTAATCCTTCAGATGCTGTAGCGATCGCGGCCGCAGCGTCTAAATGAATGGGAAATGGTGCTGTGCATTGTTCCTTACTGACATTGGGACCTCCGAGGCAAGATCACGTGGTCCTAATGAATTGACATGGTGTTTGGAAGCCGTGTGAAGGCTTCCATCGCCGCCATGTTTTTCACTTTACTTTTTCCTGCCCCAGTCAGGAAGTAGTAAAACTGCCATCTTTGTACATCCTTTAGTATTGTACACCCCCTAGTGGTCAAGCACCCTAAGGGCGTCAAAGTACATGTGAAAAAAGAAGTTTAAAAGTGTAAAATAAAATAAAAAATATTAAAAGTTCAAATCATTCTCTTTTTGCCATTTTACAATTTAATAAATAGATAAATAATTTAAAAATTACACATAATTGGTATTTCCGCGTCCGAAAAATTCTGATCTATTAATTTTATCACATATGCTGAATACTGTAGAAGGAAAACAATTCCAAATTTAGAAAAAATTGTGTTTTTTTGGTCATTTCAGATCCCCTAAAAACTGGAATAAAAGTGATCACAAAAGTTGCATCTATCACAAAATGTTACCAATAAAAAGTACACTTCAGAGAACAAAAAATACCCCTCACTCAGGTCTATGGGTGGAGGTGCAAAAAAGTTATTGATGGCAGAAAGTGGCGCCGTGGTGCAAATTTCAACAATAGAAAATGATTTTTTATGGTACTATAAGATAACGTAAACCCTACATATTTGATATCACCAGAATTGTACAAACCTGAATACAGATAACATATTCATACTGGAGAGTGAATGCTGTAAAAAAAAACAAAAAAACCTGCAAACATAGCACAAATACGTTTTTTTTCACATTTTGTTCCACTTATTTGTTTGCAGTTTCCCGGTATGTTCTATGGTATGTTGAATGACACCATTAGAAAGTCCATATTGTCCCATAAAATAAAAGTCCTTATGTGTCTATGTAGATGAAAAAATGAAAAAATAAAGGCTCTTGGAAGGCGAAGAGGAAAAAAAAGAACATGTCTACCCCCCCGCCCCCCCCAAACAAACACAAAAAAAAAAACGCTCTGTCCTTAAAGGGTTTAAGTCTTTAGGATTTAAAATAATGGTGTGTAATTGGATTGAAAACTGGCTATGGGATCATGCTCAGAGAGTGGTGGTAAATGACTCCTGTGCTGAGTGGTCCCTGGATATTAATAATATAGGAAAGGGGATTAATAGCACTGTTTCTATTTTTGCAGAGGACACCAAGCTATGTAGGGTAGTGCAATCTAAAGAAGATGCTCGTAAATTGCAACACAACCTGGACACACTGAGTGTTTGGGCATCCACTTGGCAAATGAGGTTCAATGTGGATAAATTTAAGGTTCTGTATTTGGGTATGAATAATCTTCAAGCCTCATATGTCTTAGGGTGAAAAACTGGGAGAATCGCTTGCTGAGAAGGATCTGGGTGTACATATAGATCATAGATTACAGAACAGCATTTAGCGTCAATCAGCTGCTTCTAAGGTCCACCGAATATTGGCGTGCATTAACCCCTTACAAACATTTGACGTACACATATATCATGGTTGGGAAGGGGTTCATGAAAATTGATGTGTAGGTATATCATGAGGATCGTGCAAGCTCACAAACGGAGCTTGCACAACTGCAGCATGGAACCAGCTGTATAGTACAGCTGGTCCCATCAGGGGCATAGCTAAAGACTCATGGGCCCAGGTGGAAAACTTCAGCTTGGGGCCCCATACGCTCAGACACTGTCTGTTGACCTATGCTTTTCGACAGGATCCCAACTTGACGGGGCTGACGTCTGTGGTGTGGCACACTGTAGAAAATTTATTCTATTTAAAGGGATTATCCAATAGAAGAAACATAATTTCAAATGGGTCAAAGAAAAACAAGTTATACAGCCTATGTGCCTCCCCCCCCCCCACCAAAAAAAAAAAAAAGGAACAAAATGCAACCATGCTTTTGTTTTTTGGCTTTAGTTGTGGTTGGAGTTTACACTGAACAGTTTAATTGACTTATCTATATTCTGCAGGTCAGTATATACACACGAGCCACATTATCAGCACATGTCACCACTATATAGTGACTAATACCACAATAATATTACTGACCAAGCCAGTATAGCAAGACCAATATTACCAATAACAACAATATACAAGGATCAGACAACCCCACATATCACTGCCATATAGTGACTAATACCACTTAATGTTAGTGAGCAAACCAGTATACCAAGATCAATGATACCTTAACAACAATAGACAAGCACCTATTAATACTGGTAATTAACATATCACCACCATCAACGGTCTGAATAATACCATTGTACTGTTACTGAATGTAAACCGTTACGCTAAGACCACTGTTACCGCCAAACAGTGACCATATAGTGGTAGATAGCAGTGGACACAAGCTCTGTAGACATAAAAGTGATTACAGTGTAGTTACATTAAGAGCAACATGTATGATTTTGGCGCCCATTGTGCACAAAAGTAGTGTAGAATGCGCCTGAATTTATGAACCCGGTCTACTGCGGGTCATAAATCATGCACATTCTAGCACAAAAATGACAATTCAGGCTAAGGTAAACCACTTTTAAAGTGGTTTACCTGTTCCAGAAGTAATGCGCCTGGATTTTCCATACTGAAGTTATAAATGTGTAGCTTCATACAATTGTAGTGAGACATGCCTCCAGCATGCTCCCCGATCTCAGGCGCATTACAAAGTGTCGTGGGCACTTTGTAATGCGCCTGATATTGGAGTACGCCTTGTTAAAAATATAGCAAACGGGGCTAAAAGATGCCAGACTTCTGGCACACCCCTGTTCTTTCTTTTCTTTCTTCATCTTGTCCAGAACACCATGACTTCTTCTCCCTGCAACAAATCGTCCCAGCAGAATTTACCACTCAAACATGTTAGACTCCAAACATTGAAAGTGGCTCCAATCAACTATAGGGCCCTCATTTATATAGGGCGACCGGTAGGTAGGAACACACCAAATATAGTAGCTATCCCACACTCCGCCGCCCCTCCCTCCCAAAAAAAAGCTGGCGTTTAGGAAGACGCTCATTTTAGGTAGATTAAACCCTAACAAATAGTCAGATAATTTGCAGAGTTTTCATATTAAGTAGGTAATAGGGCCCCCTCCCCCGAATAGGTAGCTATATAGTGCCCACAATAGATAGTTGAAGGGAACCCTTTACTGCAGGTGGACTTTACCTACTTAATATGAAGTCTAACTTCTTATCTGACTAATTTTTAGGGTCTAACTTACCTAAAAGGAGCCTATATAGGGCTCCTCGGTAGGTATATAAGGCTCCCCCACTAAGTAGGTATATAGGTTCCCAGTAGGTAAGTATAAAGGCCCCCCTAATAAGTAGGTACATAGAGTTCCCAGTAGATAGGTAGGTATATAGGGCCCCTTCTAGTAAGTAGGTATATAGGACCACCCAGTAGGTAAGTAGGTACATTGGACCCCCCAATAGGTAGGTGGTGATATTTGGCTGCCCATAGGTAAGTAGGTATATGGGCCCTTCAGCTGGTAGGTAGGTATATACTGTCCCTCAGTAGTTAGGTAGGTGTATATAGAGCCCCCCAGTAGTTAAGTAGGTGAATACAGACCCTCCAAGTAGTGAGGTGTATATATAGGGCCCCCTGTAGTTAGGTACATATAAGGCCCCCAGTAGTTAGGTAGCTATATATAGGGCCCCTCAGTAGTTAGGTAGGTATATATAGGGCCCCCTGTAGTTAGGTACATATAGGGCCCCCAGTAGCTAGGTGAGTATATATATTGCCCCCAGTAGTTAGGTAGGTATATATAGGCCCCCCCAGCAGTTAGGTAGGTATATGTAGGGCCCCCGGTAGTTAGGTAGGTATATATACAGCCCTCAGTAGTTAGGTAGGTATATACAGGTTCCCCAATAGCTAGGTAGGTACATATAGGGCCCCCCAGTAGCTAGGTAGGTATATACAGGACCCTCCCAGTAGCTAGGTAGGTATATACAGGACCCCTAGTAGCTAGGTAGGTATATATAGGGCCACCTCAGTAGCTAGTTATGTATATATAGGGCCCCCAGTAGCTAGATAAGTATATTTGGGCACCCCAATAGCTAGATAAGTATATATAGGGCACCCCAGTAGCTAGGTAGGGCCCTACCTAGCTATTGGGGGGCTTTTCTCCTGCTGGACTTCTCTTTGAATCCAGATACCAGCTACGGCATCTACCAAGCCCTAAGCCTAGACATAGGCTTAGGGATAGTACAGGCAGCAGTGCGACTACGTCATTACATGGTGCCGCTGACTCCAGTGTCTGAACAGCCGGGATGAGAGTATTCCAGCCATTCAGCCTCACTCGCTGTCTGCTCCACACAGGTAGCGGTGGCGATCTCTACATCGCTGGGTCTATCTGCCCCAGTGATGTAACTGAGTGAGGAGGAGGGGGGGCCTGTGGGCACCCCTAGTTCAGCGCCCTGGTCGCATGTGTGACCGCTGCGATCCCTTTAGCTACACCACTGGACCTCATGATGTATCGTCCGTGGCCACGCTCACTCCAGCAGTGGGCGATCAACTCCTTAGCTATGGGAAAGACAGAGGGAGGGGTCTCCCTCTGTCCTCATCGGCACTGCCGCACTGGGGCAGTGACCATTGGCTTCCCTAGCAGCCCAGAAGTCTAACAAAGGCTTGAAGGCTGCCTATGATGCCACTATGCACTGCCATGACGGCAGTGACTGAAAGTTGCCATGGAGAGCAGTACACAGAAGTCACTGCTACAATTCCTCTATTCCTCTCTAAGAAAAAAAAAACTTAAAAAGTGCAAAAACAGTAAAAAAAGTAAAACTGACACAAAAAATAAAAACACGTACACCACCCTTTTCCTCTTTACAAACGCCAATCACCCCAAAAGAGATAAAAAATAAATAAAGTACGAATATTTGGTATCGCCGCATGTGTAATGACCTACCCTATAAATCTGTTATTTAATCTGCACCATAAAAAAAAAAAATCTGTCACAGAATTGCGATTTTCGTTTATCCCACAACACAGAAAATGGATTAAAAAGTGAGCAAAAAGCCACAGAAATGCCAAAATGGTACCAATAAAAACGTCAGTTCATCCCACAAAAAAAGCCCTTACACAGCTCTGTATATGGAAAAATAAAAAAATGAGGGCTATCAGAAGACAGCGATGCATAAATATTGCTTTACATAATAAAAACACCTTTTTCTAAAGCGCTTCAACATAATAAAAAATATATAAATTGGATATAATCGTAATTGTATGGACCCATGGAGTAAAACTAACTTGTCATGTATACTACACGGGTGAACACTGTTAAAAATAAAATAAACACTACTAGGATTGCATTTTCTTCCCTCTGGCTTCCAAAACAAGGATTTAAAAGCAATCAAAAATGATCCCCCCAAAAATTATACCAATAAAAATGTCAAGTCATCCGGCAAAAAACAATCCCATATACAGCTTCGTACACAAAAAATAAAAAAAGTTATGGCTCTCAGACTATGGCGATGCAAAAAAGTGTTTTCCTGTTTGAATAAAAGTATTTTTATTGTGTAAAAACAAGAAAACATAGAAAAATACAAATTGGGTATAGCTGTAGTCGCATTGACCTGCTGAGTAAAGCTAGCATGTCATGTATACTGCACGGTGACCGCTGTAAAAATAAAAATAAAAATCACTACAAGGATTGCTGTATTTTGTTCAAAATGCCTCACAAAGACCTTCAACAAAACAGATCAGAGCATCATATGAACCCCATAATGATACTAATAAAACTCATCCCACAAAAAAGAAGCCCTTAATCAGCTCCATTATACAAAAAATTTTTCCCCTATCCCTCCCTTCATCCACATCTTCCCCACCCTTGGTTGAACTTGTTTTTAAATGTACTATATATGTAACTATGTAACATACACTCACCGGCCACTTTATTAGGTACACCATGCTAGTAACGGGTTGGAAACACTTTTGCCTTCAGAACTGCCTCAATTCTTCGTGGCATAGATTCAACAAGGTTCTGGAAGCATTCCTCATGTTCAAGAAACCATCTGAGATGATTCCAGCTTTATGACATGGCGCATTATCCTGCTGAAAGAAGCCATCAGATGTTGGGTACATTGTGGTCATAAAGGGATGGACATGGTCAGCAACAATACTCAGGTAGGCTGTGGCGTTGCAACGATGCTCAATTGGTACCAAGGGGCCCAAAGAGTGCCAAGAAAATATTCCCCACACCATGACACCACCACCACCAGCCTGAACCGTTGATACAAGGCAGGATGGATCCATGCTTTCATGTTGTTGACGCCAAAATTCTGACCCTACCATCCGAATGTCGCAGCAGAAATCGAGACTCATCAGACCAGGCAACGTTTTTTCCAATCTTCTACTGTCCAATTTCGATGAGCTTGGGCAAATTGGAGCCTCAGTTTCCTGTTCTTAGCTGAAAGGAGTGGCACCCGGTGTGGTCTTCTGCTGCGTAGCCCATCTGCCTCAAAGTTCGCCGTACTGTGCATTCAGAGATGCTCTTCTGCCTACCTTGGTTGTAACGGGTGGCTATTTGAGTCACTGTTGCCTTTCTATCAGCTCGAACCAGTCTGCCCATTCTCCTTTGACCTCTGGCATCAACAAGGCATTTCCGCCCACAGGACTGCCGGTCACTGGATGTTTTTTCTTTTTCGGACCATTCTCTGTAAACCCTAGAGATGGTTGTGCGTGAAAATCCCAGGAGATCAGCAGTTTCTGAAATACTCAGACCAGCCCTTCTGGCACCAACAACCATGCCACGTTCAAAGGCGCTCAAATCACCTTTCTTCCCAATACTGCTGCTCGGTTGGAACTGCAGGAGATTGTCTTGACCTTGTCTACTTGCCTAAATGCACTGAGTTGCCGCCTTGTGATTGGCTTATTAGAAATTAAGTGTTAACGAGCAGTTGGACAGGTGTACCTAATAAAGTGGCCGGTGAGTGTAGATGTGATGTGACTTGCCAAAAAACTCCAGTTTTGTCTCCTGTGCCCAAAAGACTTTCTCTCAAACGTTTTGTGGTTTGTCAGTATGCATTTTAGCAATTTCAGTCTCACTTTTTTATGACTTGCTTTGATTTTTTCATCGGTCATCTTCCACTGATGTACCCTGTCCTTGAACTGTAATCTCCTTGGAAGTTGTTCTGGACTCTTTGGTTAACATTTATATTATCCATCTCTTCAATTTGTCATAAATTTTCCTCTTGCAGCCATGTCCAGAAAGGCTGACTACAGTACAATAGACCATAAACTTCTGAATAGTATCAAGCTGTTTGGAGACGGTTTTAAAGCGTTTTACATGAACATGTTTTTCTATATATTTTTTTTTCAAATCTCCTAAGACTCCATAGCATCCTTTCGTCCATGTTCAGGGTGGTACACACCATGATACCAAACAGCACAGTTACATTTTTTCACCCTTCAAATAGGCAGACTAATTGCAAATTTGAAGACTCCTGTGATGCTAATTACAGATGTGTCTAAATCAACAGTTCAGCCAACGTTACTGCATATGAAGTTAAACACCCTGCAACCATTGCTGGAAGAACACAAGCTGGCAGTGGCAGTCTTATGGTCTGGAAAATGTTTAAATGGCATGCTCCCAACCAACATGGATATCTGGAAGGCACTCTTGGCCAATAAGGGTGTGCAGATCACATACACCTATAGATGCTGATTGTCTTCCTTGAGGTTGATGGGATCTTCTAGCATGTCACTTAGCTAAAAATGTCTGACATTGGTTGAAAGAGACTTCAACATACTACCGTGGCCCCCAAAGCCCAAGACTTGAACCCAATTGAGCATCTATGGGACCACCTTGATCATGTTGTTTACTCTATCGATCCTTTCCTATGCACTCTTTAGTAGCCGCGGGATACACTTCAGTCAGCATGGCTCGAGACACCTGTGGCAACCTACCAGAATATTCTTGAGTCACTCTTTGCCCCTCTTGCTGCAGCCCATGCTGCACATGGCGCTTGCACTGGATCTTAATAATGTCATAATAATGTGACATGACTAGTACATATTAACAGTATGCATTTTGTACATACAGACTACTTCTATGATATCCTAAAGTATACCTTTTTCAATAAAAAAAAGGAGCTATCAATATCTAGTGTACTGAAATTACAGTTCATAAGTGCAGTTGTTGTAATGATATGCATGTGCCTTTGCATTTGTTAAAGACAGAGTTTACAAAACACTTCAAACCCTCCAGCAATTTCATAAAGGTAAACTGATCCTCAAACAGAGGGCTGATCCTCCCTGATTCCAGGTGAGTTGGAGTTCAACAAAACAACAAAGTGGAGTTAGTGTGTGGCTAAGAATTTGTGAGAAGAAGGTGATTAAGACCTCACACAGGAATAACTGGCTTCAGTCTTGGTCCAGTGTTTATCTGCAATTACTACCTTGACCCAAGAATATTTCCACTTGGCTTCCAGGAACTATAAATCAGAGTGAAAGGTAAAGAATAGGAAGCCTACTGACCGAAGTTCAGCTGCCTGGAGTACAGCCAATTGTAAGTTTAAGGAAAATCTATATCTTTGTCTCCTGCCTCGTTACACTTATTACATGAAGGACACCCCAACTTACCTCAGAAGGAGCTAAGTATTTATGGTGTGCCCCTGGGAATACCGCCACCATCATCAACACTTAGGGCGACATGTATGATTTATGGCGCTTTGAAGTAAATTTTTCTGCACATAAGAATAGTGTAGAATTCTCCTGATTTATGAACCTGCTCTACTGCGGGTCATAAATCAGGCGCATTCTAGTGCAGAAACGACAATTCTGGCTCAGGTAACCACTTTGAAAGTGCTCTGCCTTTCCCAGCAGTAATGCACCTAGAAGTGCCGTACTGAAGCTATAAATCTATAACTTCGTATGTTTCTAGTGCACCCCGCCTCCCTCACGCCCCCGAAATCAGGCGCATTACAAAGTGTCGCAGGCGCTCTGCAATGTGCCTGATATTGCCGTACGGTCAATTTTAAACTATAGTGAATGGGGCTGCTCTATATTTCGGGCTGAAAAGGCGCCAGACTTCTGGTGCAGCCCCGTTCATACATGTCGCCCTTAGTGTACTCCTCATTAGAGATGAGCGAGCAGCAAAAAGTTCTAGTTCGATTAGAACCTCGAACTTTAGTGTGTTCGGTTTGAGGTTCTATTCAAACTAGAATTCAAACCCCATTAAAGTCAATAGGAGAAGATGTTCTAGTTATTTTTATACCTATACAGGTGAGGAGAAGCTGGAATTACCATCCATAACAGTAAACTGGATACGTGGAACAACTTAGTGAAAAAAATTTGGCTCTAAGAGTGACAGAAAAAAATTGAGAGGCTAAAATACTTCATTCCTTTCAATGGCTAACTGAAAAGATGAGGACAGCTTGCAAGCAGGGGCGTAGCTATAGGAGGTGCAGTGGTAGCAGCTGCTATGGGGCCCTGCATCCTGAGGGGGCCCAAAAGCCCCTTTGACACATAGGAGATTTGGAGACGGTGTGTTATACAATTACTGAACTCCCAAAACTGCAAAAACTGAACTTTTGGGTACTGAGTATGATTTAGCAAATCCAAGCACTCTGTATAATATATATCCATGTGTATGACAGTTAGGCAGTATGTGAGCCTGCAAATGTCGCCAAATAACAGCTTCTGGGTGTAGGAAAGATGCAGCCAGCAATACCAAACTCCCTAACTATTGATGTCTATGGAGAGGAAAATGCTATCTAACTAAGAGCAGTCTGTACAGTAGAGAGTGAGCTGAAAATGGCGTTCACAAGGAAGTACAGTGAAATATATTTAACATGGTCATGTGATTATAGCAGCCAATGAGAGCCCTACACCTCAGCAATGACGTTTTTGACACTTCTCTGTGCTTTGCACTGATTGGATGGCTGCAGAAAGTGCAGAAAGGTGATTGGATGGCTGCCAGAAGTGCAGAAAGCTGCTGAAAACGAAACTGAAAATAGCGTGTCAAACTAGAACTTTACTCGAACAATCAGTAAAATGTTCGGTTTGGTTCGAGTTCTAAAAATTCAAGAAATTCTACTAGAACTTAGCTTTTCTAGAACATTTCGATCAATGCTACTCCTTATCACTGTGGCAGCTTTAGGAGTAAAGAAGGATAGGTAGAGACAAATACTGACCCTGTGACCAGCGAATGCAACTCCCATCCACTCCTCTGCTCCCCTTTGGGTTGCTGTACACGTGGATCAGGCATTTAAACCACTGACAGGTGAAGTGGATAGCAGTGATTTTATTGTGACAATGGCACCTGTCAAGGGCTGGGATGCATCAAGTGAACACTCAGGAAACCTGTCACATAGCTTGCTCCATCAATGAGGGCAGCATAAGCCCGTGACAGACATGATGTTGCCAGCTGTCTGACACTTGTTCTGTATGATACAATAGTTTTAGAACATTTGATTCTTAAATCTACTGTAAAACTACTTTATTGTAAAACTACTGTACCTTACAGAACAAGTGACTGTCCTGCCCTTAGTAAGGGCAACATAAGCTTTTTGTTAGGTTCCTTTTTAGAAGCAAAAAAATGGACAATTGAAAGGTTCTGAGTGAATTTGGTAACGGCCAAATCGTGACTCCAAACAGACTGGGTCACAGCATTTCCAAAACAACAGCTCTTGTGGCTTATTCTAGGTATGCAGCGGTTTGTACCTTTTAGAAGTGGTCCTAAAAATTACAAATAGTGAAATGATGACCAGGTAATTGATTCCCAAGACTCATTGATGCATGTGAGTATTGAGGGCTACTCTGTGTGGTCCGATCTTAAATTGCAGCACAAACTGCTAGAAAAGTTAATGCTGGCTATGATAAGGAGTTGTCAGGAAAATTATACTATGGAGCAGCTGAGAAGGTGGCCTGGTCTGAATCACGTTTTGATCTCACAACTTGTTAACAGCCGGATGCAAGTGTTTCACTTAATGGGAGATGAGATGGCACCAGGATGCACTGTGAGAATAAGGCAAGTCAGTGTAGAAGTGCAATGCTCTTCACAATATCCTGATGGAAAAACATAGATCATGGCATTCATGTGGAGGTTATTTTGGCTGGTTCCATCTATCAAATATTATTGCAGACCTGGTACACCACTTCAAGTCAACCGTATGTATTAATGTCAGAGACAACTTTTAGCAGGATACGGTGCACTGTCAAACTACAAAATTTGTTTGGGAATGGTTTGAGAAACATGAAAAAGTTAATTGTGTTGATTTAGCCTCTAAATTTCCATCTGATCTAGGATCAGGATTTTCTGTAAAAGCAAGTCAGACCGATGGAGGCCCAGTTAGCAACTTGCAAGATTTAAAGGATCTATTTGTAACGTCTTGGTGCCAGATATCACAGGCACCTTGAGGGACCAGGGTTGTTTTGTTGGCATTAAGGTGACCTACACAATATGAAGCATGTGGTTGTAACATTATGGCTAACTGGTGTATATGTAAGAGGGATCAAGGGGGGTGTTAGATGATGGTAACCTCTGTAGGTTGATCTTGGTATAAGTAGATGGTGTGGCAAAAACACATGCAATCTTTGCAGGTAAACACAGACAGTTTTTTTTATTTTTAAGCACTGATACTTATTGGTTGCAATCACAAATAACAGAATCACAAACTTAAGAATACTCACTGAGAGGCACAATTCTAAATAGGCAGTATTAACTGGTAGTTCTGTGTGTCACAAGCTTGCATTACTATATTAGACACACGCAAGCAATAGTATTTCTTACTCTGCATTGGGAGTCCAGCATTCTTTCTATATCAGGCTTTGTTTCAAAGGGCATAACACACATGCTCTGTGTCTCAGTCACTAAACCAGCTTGAGAGTGTAATGCTCACCGTTACTGTCACACTTTTCTTAACTTTCACAAACGTTTCTGATGTCACAGATGTTACTCAAGTTCCCTCTTCTACCAAGAGTCCTCTGGCATCAGATGTCTCATTGGCTGTACCTCAATGTAACCATTAGGTGCACAACCCATGGTGGTGAGGACCACCTGTTTTATCTGGGCATTGAAAACCAGTCTATGACATGGTCACCTGCTCCTAAACACACCAACTACAGTCCGGCAGTAGGCTTCCCATGTTATTCCCTGCTCCCTCACTAATGAATTTATGACACCTGAGACAAACTTCAAAACAAAAAGAAAAGCAACCCAATCAAAGGATATCAAAATTAAACAAACCAAAGAAAAAATATCACTAAAACATAACTTTTAATATTAATGCATAAAAATATGGAACGCTTCACGAACTTGCTATACTCTGTCTTGATTAAAAACAGCTGTGTGGATAGGTGTGTTACAGGTGCTCCCACGACCCACAAGGCGGATCGTGGTTGCACCCATACCTCCGCTGTCCGCGGTGCTTCTGTGGGTAGCGCTGTGACCCGCATGACAGGCTGCGAACACATTCATAGTACTGTCACAGGCCATAGCTACTCACGGCTCCACACTTCCTGCGCTGTCTCTGTCAGCCCTAGGGTGGCCGTCGGCTTTGTGAAATTTAAAGGGCCATCGCGCAGGCTGGTCCTATATTACCAAGCTTTCCCTAGTGCTTCCTGCTGGATCAATACTGCCCTTAGTTGCCTATTAAAGAAAGCGTTCCTTGTGTTCCCTGATTATTCCGTGTACCAGTTCCTCCTGCTTACGTCCCTCGACCACGAACCTTTCCACCTGTCATGACTGTCTCTGACTATGAGCCTGCCCAGTGATTTTGTACCGATCTGGGGGTCGCCTGCTGTAGCAAGATCATCCACCCTTTGGTGGGCTCTGGTGAAAACCAGTGGCCCCTTAAACTTCACTCCCTGGTGCGGCTTATACCATTGCCTGTATTGTTCGAGTGGATCCACTTCCCGTGGTCGTTAAAAGGTGGAGTCCATGATTTAAATGATCTCCATGGCTCGGCATGGCAGTCCCACCTGATTATCTGTAGCAGTTATAGGACATGAGAGTGGAATTTCCCACATTACCAAGCCATATAGAGGTAACAATAATGTAACATAGTGCTACATGTTTACATCTCACAACAACATCTCAAATGGATTTCTACTGCAAATAAAAGGCATGTAAGAAGCAACATACAAGAGTAGAAATATTATATCTGTGTCAAATGGTGGATATAATTTAAAGAAGGATATACTTAGCCACAGTAGGGTGCATGACTTCCATCTTTCACCCTCCTTACAAGTACTTTGGAAACATTCTTTATGAAACCTAATTGCTTGCTACATTTCTGAATTTGTAAAGCTTACAGCCATCTTAAATGGAACCTGTCACCTATTTCATGCTGCCCTTTGTGAGATTAGCAAGCAGTAATCACATCCATGCTGATTTTAACAGTGTGTCTGTCATGTATAAATATGCTGTAGTTTTACAGATTTTGCATTTTATTTGTTGCAGCATACTATGAGAGCTGTGAGCCAGCAGTCGAGTGGTTCATAAGCTATAGGCTCTCCTCACTCCCTACTATGTTAAAGGCCACTCACCCAGCCAGCCAGAACCCTGCTCTGCACTATCAAAGGGCAAAAACCCCAAAACAGTTGTCTGCATGTGGAAGGCTTTCTCCATATCTAGAAAGTATTGGCTTGGCTTGAAATCTCTAGTCATGTTTCAAGACTCTTCTGTGGGCTGGATGTTACTTTAAGTGATGATGCTTTCAATGTGGATGAATGGCTTTTTTATTGTTATTTATTTTTTAGGAACATTTAACACATATCAGAGATCAGTGAGAAATTTGGTGTACTAGTCCACATCTTACAATTGTTATCATGTTCTTTAAACCATTCTGAATTTTTAGTGTGGAAGGCCACCTTTGAAAAGAAGTCATAGCCATGAATTAGTACCTCTGCCATGAAGGGGTGTACTTGATCTACAACAATGTTTTGGTAGACTTATTGGTATGCACATGAAAAAGTAGCAACCATATTAATGCTAGTACCCATAATTTCCCAGAATATAACGATGTCTCCGTGGACCTGCCTACTTCTTTTATTGCTTCATGGTACACCTGTCCATTCACGTAATGTACAATAAAATGTGATTCACCAGACGAGGACACCTTATTTTCATTGCTCCATTGTCTAGTTCTGATATGTCAGGGTCATAAGTACTTTATTTAGTCTCTGACTACACAGATTTAGCAAATTGTGATGCATAGAGTTCCTGCAATTTACTGTTTCAATTTTGCAACAATAACTCTTGAGATTGATACAGATGGGCCAGCCTTCATACCCCAGATGCATCAATAAACCTTAAAAGGGCTTCTCCAAATCTTTTTATTTGTTATAGGACTCACAACTGTATTATATTTAACTTTGTAATTAATACTCATGAAAAATTATTTACCGGTCCTGCTGTGCAGAACTCGGCAAAGAGTTCTGTACTCCCCATCCCGCTATTCCCGGGAAACTATGTGAAGTTCATTGATCACATGGCCTCACTGAACATTACATCACACTCAGTAAGTCAGGCTCAGCTCAGAAACACACTCCTGTAGTGGGTGTGACCTAATCAGAGAAACATCTGGCTGCATTCACACATTCCAGCCTGTAGTTTGCAAATGAATAGAAGTAATTACATTAGAGTAATTACAGGGGAGGGGGACCTGTTTGTTTATCTTTGAGTTCTGCCCACAGGAAACAGAGGACAGAAGTTCAGAGCTGGTGGTTTGTGTTCTGCTGTCATGAAAATGATGACTGCAACTCTGTACAATTGACTCACAATCATCACAGCAAGTACAGAGCTGGGGGGATTACAGACTTATTACAGTACAATGTCTAGCAGTGATAACCGTGGAAGGAAGTTTCAGATTGCAGTCTGGGAGTTGTAGAAAAGAGATGCTGGAGAACTACTATGAAATATTTAAACTCCCAGATAACCCCTTTAAGTGCCATTTGCCAGTTTATGTGTCTACTCTTTAGGACTATTTTAGTACTAACCACTACATACTGGAAGCACCCCAAAGATATTTGGCCAATTGTCTAGCCTGAGATACCTGCACACCCAGCCTTCTTAAGGTCATGACACAGTATCTTGATAGTGTTAAGGTCTGAACTCTGACATGGCTATTCCAAAAATCTTCTATTTTAACCATTTTGTAGTTGATTTACTTGTGTGCATTGAAACTTTGCCTTTTTGCATCACTCAACATCTCTTCAGTTTGAGGTCCTAGACTGCTACACTTACATTCTCTTGTAACATGCTCTCACTCACCTTTAAATTCATTGTTTCCTCAATGATTTCAAGGCCTTTAGGCAGCTGAGCAGCCCTAACCCTTGATACTTCCTCCACTATAATAACTTGGGATGAGATTTTTGTCAAGGTGTGCAATGTTTTTCTCCAAACATAGAATCTGTACTAAAAAATTCCACTTTTGTCTCACATGTCTATAGAATCTATTCAATCTCATCCAGCCAGTCTTAGGGAAAACTGAGACTGGCTGTTCAGTTTTTTTGCTTTGATGGCAGCTGCTTCCTACATGGTGTCCTTCCACCAAAAGCATTCTTCACTATATTTCTAATAGTGGACTCATAAAAAAGTGTTTGTATAGTCTTCTGTAGGTGTTTTATTGTTACCCCTGGGTTCTTTCTCACCTCTTTCAGGAATTCCTATTGTTTTGTTGGACTGATCTTAAAGGGGTTTTCTTACTAAGCTGTTTTACTGAGTCATAAGCAGTTGACACGCTCTGTCTCCTCAGGCTGTGGTTGATTCGATAGCATTGATTAGCATATTCAGATTCTAGCTGAGTTGTTATACTGGCAAGAGCAGGGGATGTTTATCTTCAGTAAACACAGGTAAACACAAGTTACATAAGCTGAAGCTAATCTTGTTAGAGATAATTAGTGTTTCTCCAGAGCTCAGTCCGTCAGTCTGTCCATGCTCTCTACTCTCTCAGCTAATAACTTAAGGGTAGGGCCACACGGCAGTTGTATTTTATTGTCTTTTGAATGGTTTTGGGGGACGGTTCTGTCTGCCGCTTGCTGATTCAGCTGTCCCCCTTAACCAATGAAGAGCACAACTTATGCCGAAACACAGGCAAAAGATTGTGCATGATCTGAGTGCTTCAGAATGCCAGAGGTGTGAAAATATATCCAGTAGAAAAACTGTGCAGTGCAGACTACTGGATGGATTTTCTATTGACCTCAACAGGGATGGTTGATGCCCCCTAAAATACAACTTCTCCTACATAAAACAAGTCCTTATACAACTGCATCACTAAAAAAATTAAAAAGGGAGGCAAAAAACTAAAAAAATGTAACTGGGTATTAAAGCCTTTCCAGGCCTTGTGCTTATGGAGTTAAAGTCTTCTAAAATTAGTTTGAATAAGTGCATGGTTCATACTAACCAATCTTTCTTGAAAAGAACAAATTTAATAGTAACCAGGATTTGGGTGTTGAGTCGACATGTAAGGTAATGATTGCTGTCTCCCTTGGTCTTTAACCTTGTATCATAAATGAGTGGGGGAATGTGTTTTCTTCGAGGAGTTATCCTTTTATATTTTATTACAATGGCATCAACGTGTCTTTGTATAATGCAGGCGGTTGGTCAATGAATATGATTTTCAGCCCGCCAGCTATACTCCATGGGTAGCTTCTCTTTACCCCTGTGTAACCTTGTCTTCTTCTGTTTATTTATTAGTGTTGGATTTTCTTTAGCTTTTCTAAATGTATTTCATTCAGCGGATTTTATCATAGTTCTGACACAAACTTTAACTCCTACATCAACCCATTTGCTTGACCATTGTATGTTGAAACCGCAACTCTATGGAAACTGACTATTGATTCTGAAGCCTCCAAATGACATCTAACATAATGCAAAATAAAGATGAAAGAAAATGAAGCAGATTACTAATACAGTTAAAGTAAGTCCCTTCATATAAAAGTTAGAAAGAACTTCTGGAAGCTGGAAATTATATTCTATATTGAGGAAATAACCTTATTGGGTCATGTAAATATGCACAATAGCATACATTTACTATGTATATGGAGTTTGGTTTCAGGATTCAATGTCCAAGGAAAGTCCTTTGCATGGTGAAAATATTGTATTTTAAGGACATTGTAACTTGAGGGACCACTGTTCGCCAACTAACAGTTATTCTAAAAAGCAAGACAAACCTAAAGATGTGCTAAATTTATGAAGCAGCATGAGCCACCGTGAAACGTATCATGAAAAGCAAAAAAGCAAATCGGGCTCAGCTTTAATTGTGGCAATGCTTGCACCTGGTTTCCTCTGGTAGGTCTCAATGGTTCTCACTGCACAGACATGCTGATCCATGGCTTTAGGATCCTAGGCTATCGCGATCATGCTGTGAACAAGGACATACTTACTGTCCAAAACGCGTAAGCGGGATTGCCGTGTAGTTTTTACCCTCTGTATATAGTGATTGAATAAAATCTTCATTCGTTCTCTACTATACTTTCTACTACTTTACTTGCACTGTGAAACGTAGAGCATTTTAGTTTACCTGTCTAACTTTATGCTGTCTAGCTTGTAGACATCTATAGTAAATGTGGGTCAATGTTTTGTTTCTTATCTTTGATCTGTATTTTTGCTATGAGGTAAAAAGCTGACTGACTATCCTCTAGGTGTGGGGATTCCATAATTTGTGTCACAGGTTAGATATTGTTTATCACTTCAGACACATTGAGAAGGCATTCAGTACTGTCACTCTCACTTAATGCTGTTGGTGACAGTTTTACCTTTGTACTACTTATAGAGTTCTCGCAAATAACGGATTAACTAGCCACTTACTTAAACCTCCAAACGCAAGGACATAGCTACTGTGGTTTTAATCTCAGAATGCTTCACTGATTTATCCTATTAACTCAATTTACCATGAAAACATAGCAGTGACATGAAGGCTTTTCCAAATAGCAATCTGCCCAGGTTTCACAGGGGAAATTCTCAGAACATTCCTGGCTCTGAAGTCTGATTATGTTTCTGCTGATGCCTTCTACTCACTGATCCTTTTTCATTATAAACATTATACATATCATTTACTATCATTTCTGAATTAGTATCATTGCTGTGTTATGAGAGATCATGCATTTCATTAATTCTGCAGATCTTATGATAAAGTGTGCGGACACTGAGGCAGCCAGACATTTTATATGCATTTTTTATGTTCATTTAGAGACGTATTGTATAAGATTACACTTTGTGTTCTGATAAATGCAGTTTGAAAGTTATTTGCTTGTCAAATGACCATGAGAATGAACGGCTTTTCCTGCTTGCATAGGTGCAACTTCAACAATGCTTATGCAAAACGAAATTGTGAATCAATTGCAATTTGCAAGCTGTCACTCACTCCATTGTTCTAGGCTGAAGCTCTATTTATATATCTTTCTTATTATAGCTGCATGCAAGTCAAAAAAGACAGCAAGGCAATTACTGGAATGTGTAACGTCTGCTCACTCACCCACTGTGTCGTAAAAATTCCTTCAGTTCAGCAACCCATTGAGCAAATAGTTCCATGTCTGTCCAATCAGCACATGGCATGGCTTAGACTTTTTAGTAACCAAATGAGGTGTAATGTAATGAAGTCAGAGAGGATGACGAAAAATCTTTGCATCTGGTGAGGGTTTTCACTCCAGAAATGCAGCTCCTAGTAAATTGAAGGCCTTCAGGCAAGGGAGTCTATTTCACAATCTTCCATGGTCAGTACACAACATTGCCCTTTTCCCCAGCACAGCAGTAAGGCCAGGTGCACACACTATGGTATGGCTCAGTTCCTGATGTATATCCAGGAGTGGCTCTTAAAATAAGGAAACAAATAGGAAATACTTTTTTTTAATAAAGTCCTGAATTGAGCATTTTTAAAGATGTTAGGTTTGTGACACACATAACAAGTTTTAGCCGTTAAAGCCTGATTTAGTTTGAATTTCCAATCCACCACTAGATTTTTTTTTACACTACTGACTTTTTCTACAGGTTTCATGTCTGTATTATTAGGAGGAATATCCCTGCCTTAATACAGAGGAATACAACAATATCAAATTAAAGTCAGTTTTCACTTTTGGCATTTCCTACTTGTTAACATGGTCCCTAGACAGGCAGATCACTTGGAAAATAAGTAGAGTTGTCCATCTCATGGGCTTCCCATCTAGAAGCATAGCTAAGACGGGGCAATGATTTAGTTGGGCACCCCCCATATCTGAAAGTTCGACATCCACTGTTAATTACAGTGTATTTTTTATTTTTACATATATTGTAAGAAATTATTTTTAATAACGATCAGCCAAAAAATTTAAACCAAATGTTGTACAGGAACAAAATGCTCAGACTGGGTACAGCATGGAATCTAGTAAACCTGGTAAGGTGTCCTTTCATATCTGATTCATCAAGACATGCATCCTTTAAGTATGGTTTATTGTGAGTTAACCATATTCAATACCTTGAACTCTTTGTCAAGTGCCTCAAACCACTTCTGAACATTTTTTTTGGAGCGTGGCAGGATGCATTATCCTGCTTAAGTAAGCCACTGTGAATAAAGATTCATTTGATTTGCACAACAATATTTAGGTAGTTGGAATGTGTCAAAGTAACTGTAACGACCAGTGGTGTCAGTATGCAATGACACAGTGGACGCCGGGTATTTGGTGTGGATCCCCTGTGTCACCACGAGCGTAGATGGTATAGGTATGGAGACTACAACAGGGAGCGAAGTCTAAGGGGCCCACAGTCTTCCCTGAACAACCTGCAAGTCCAGACGGACTTCTCTGCGGGGAACGCACAGGTCGCTGCCCCTGACGTGGCTACCCATGGTGACAGCCGAAGTGTAGGACAAGGACACCAGGCACAGGTAGAGATGACGGGACACAGGCAAGATAGAAAGCAGGTACAAAAACAGCAGTAGACGTAGGTAAACCAACACTGGTAGCAGCAACAGCGACCTGAACACAGCAGGGTTAAATGTAAATTGGAAACAGGTGCAGGCAGGTCGCTGACAGGCAAGATGGCAGGATACAGCAGCAAAGGTCAGGAGCTCAGATGGACAGTCATGAACTGACGCTGGAGCTGAGGCAGGTATCAGACGGGCATAACATCAGGTATCAGTAGAAATGTGGTATTAGGAGAGCAGTAAACAGCAGTAGATCAGGCACTCAGATGACCAATCATGAACTGACTAGGAACAGAGTCAGGAAGTTCCTTATATCCCAGGAGGTTGGTAGGTCATTGGACAGGTAATTGGGACACTGTCCCTTTAAATCCAGACCAGTGGGCACATGCGTCTTAGGGAATGTGTGCAGACACAGACAGGAACATGGACTGAAGCAGGAGCGAGGACAGGTGAGTACCATGATAACAAGCGACACAGCAACAGGTACAGGAACTGGGGACACAAACAGGCAACACAGACCCCGCTGCTATGGACTATGGCGTGAATGGTGGCAGGATAGAAGCAGGGACACGGCCGTGTTATGGACTGTGACAGTAACATTCATATACTTGCCAGGACCCAAGGTTTTCCAGCAGAACATTGTCCAGAGCATCAGACTTCCTCTGCTGGAAAAACCTATAGTGAATCCTGGTAACATCCTCACTTTATCCGGCCACCTTCCTCTTCTCCATGCTCCAATTTAGATGCTCATGTGCTCACTGAAGGAACTTTCACTTTGGTTTTGTGTCAAATATTGGCTTCCACCTGACATTGTCATTGTGCAGCATTTGGGAGGCAAAATTAATTTTGAACTGATGCCCTCATTGGCCCTCCCTTCAACTACATCTTGTTCCAGTTATCAGTGTAATCTGTGGGTTAACCCTGGCAGTAAATTAAATTTCCCCTGTAGAGATGGTACAGTACAAGTAAGACAGTACAATAAATGTTAATGTTCTCTGCAGCACTACGAGAGAGAAAATACAGTAAGTATTATATAGTGTCTATTCAAATCAATGGGCTGCCTGTGTAATGCAGAACAGGATGGGTCTTGCAAAATGGTTCTCGATAAGAAATAAGGATCCTTGGCATGGGACCTTACTGTTTTAATTTGGAATTTAGTGATAATGTTGGAAATTGATGTTCTAACCTAGACAATCCCTTTAAGTGCTAAGAGCTGCTATAGACTGAAAAATAGAAAGGAAAATTAAAAAGAAGTTGAAGACTTTTCTGAGCAGAGTAAGGCTTCAAAGATGAGACTTCTCACATTTGGTCTTATGCAGTCTCGTCTTTGCAGCCCATTGCATGATTTCACTGCTAACTAAGATCACCCACAAAGTATATGCACTTTACGGAGTTGCTGACTGACTTGAGAATGTCTTTTTATGTATTTATGTTGTGGGCGTGCACAGTGAGTCCGCTGCATAGGTAGCAGGTAGTAGTTGATCATTACAGCCAACACCCACTGCTAATAGAAATCAGAGCGGGCTCTGATCCCTGCTTCTTAACCCTGCAGATGGTGCAGCATTCGTGGCCATGGCATTTAAATGTGCACTGTTCCTTTCTGTGATTGCCCTCCTCCCACGACAAGATTGCAGAATGCTGATCGATTACCATAGCAGCTAAGGCTTCCATAGCTGCCATGCTAACGTTTCTATTACTTTCTGCCTTAGGAAGGAAGTAATAGAACCACAGTCTTGGTAAACCCTTCTGCATTATTGACATAACGTAGAAGGGTGTACAAGTGATTGAGCCCCCTAGTGTTTAAGTACCCTAGAAGGAATCACTGTACAAGTAA
The DNA here is from genome assembly GCA_025379985.1 of Phyllomedusa bahiana. NCBI lineage: Eukaryota > Metazoa > Chordata > Amphibia > Anura > Hylidae > Phyllomedusa > Phyllomedusa bahiana. The sequence goes on along the minus strand of JAODAL010009514.1, from coordinate 38,676 downwards.
AAAAAATTATAATTTTTTTTTTAAAGTTTAAAAATAAGAATAAAAATGTTCTTTTACCATTCTACAAAAAAGTTACACATAATTGATATCTCTGCATCCATAAACTCTCTATTAAAATATAACATAATATATCCTGTATACTGAACACTGTAAAGGAAATAAAATTCAGTGGTGAAAACTGTGTTTTTTGGTCACGTCCCTAAAAAATTGTAATTAAAAGTGATTAAAAAGTCACATGTATACCAAAATGGTACCGATAAAAAGTCCATAGGCGGAAGAACAAAGTTATTGGTTGCAGAAAATGGTGATGCAGTGCAAATTTAAGAAATAAAGAATGTTTTTATTTTTCAAAAAGTCCTAAAACATAACGAAAACCCTACATATTTAATATCACCAGAATAGTAAAAACCTGCACAATCCAGATAACACACAAAAAACAACCCCCTTTGCCTTCCAAAATCGTAACGAAAGTAGTTTTTTTTTTCACATTTCACTCCACTTAGAATTTTCTTTCGGTTTCCCAGTATATTCTATGGTACAGTCAATGGCACCATTAGAAAGTACATCTTGTCCCTCAAAAAATAAGCACCTATATGTCTATGTAGATGTAATATAAACAAGCGAGGAAACGGTAATAAGTTTGTCAAATAGTTTCATGATGTTATATTGCCTTCAAGGAATGGTTGTTGCCTAAACAAAAAGTGTATCTAATATATGATAAGGCTTAAAAACACAAAAATACATTTAACTGCTATACCGCATATACTAAAATGATCTGTGTTTGTTCTTTGATTTCGTAGGTGATTAGCCAGTTTATGAAGATAACTGAATGGAAAGTATGCCTAATTATGCACTGGTACATGTCCACATATATAGACTTAATGGGGTTGTCCGGTTTGAATCAAGATTAAATAATAGGATGCTGGTACCAAACCAAATAAAAAAAAAACCCTATACCCAACTTCCTCCTCTCCTCTGTTCCAGTGCTTGGTCTTCCCGGTCTTCCGTTTACTTTCATTCTTTTCCAAATGGGACGTTGCCGCTTCAGTCAATCAGTGGCTACAGTGGTTAATTCCCCTTCTGAAGAGAATGAAGGTAAACAGAAGACTGTCGAGACCCAGCACTGGGAGGGAGGAGAGGAGAATGGTGGGTATCGGGGATTTTTTAAATTTTGTTTGGCACCAGCAGCCTATTATTTAATGGGACAACCCGTTTAAAAAGGTGGGTTAAGGTCGGACTGGCCTACCTGGGTGCCAGACAATTCTCTGGTGGGCTCAAGTCCTGTCACAACAATGTTCTCCCAATATATCAGGGCCTCAAAGGTCTTACATAATTTTCAATTTGAAACAAACTTTAAAAACAATGGCAAATATCATGCACATAGACATGTGTGGACCCCCCAGAGGGTGGGCCCTCTGAATAATTTCATCTGGTGGGCCAAAGGAACTTCAGTCCAACACTAGCCCACTTATCTCCTTTGTATTGTTTGCTTACAGAAAAACAAATATGTAAATTCTGAGACATGCCATGAATCGGAGTTTGTGCTGGTGGTTTGGACTGGGGGTGGGCAAATTTAAGTGCCCACAAGGGGAAAGTTAGAATACTTCAGGGGCTTTCCTGCTCCCCACAGCTACTGTACATGAGAATCTTACCTGTTAATTTTTAGGCTTCTCAGACATAAATGCATGCATTTTACTACATAATGTAGTGTGCAGAACAGAACCGTATTGTGCAGTACACAATATCAAGTGAGTCACATATCTGTCTGTCTCACATGTGTCTGTCTCACACATCTGTCTGTCATTAGGCCACCTTCACATGGCAGTGAATACAGCACTGATCCAACACAGAAGCAAAATACCCATCACATCCAGGGACTCACAGGAGATGTCTTCTCTCATGAGTCATTATTTTTCCCGTTTCTTCTTCATCTGCCCCAGACTACCTGACAACTTCTCCGGACACAACTCATCCCTGTAGAAATTATCATGCAAACATCTCGGACTTCTCACTTTTCCAACCAATTCCTATCTCTAGTATGGGCACCTCCCCTTAAGTACGTAGGTAGGAATTTTGCCCACATTTTAGTAGGTAGGAAGTTATGTGGGCCCACTGTAGGAAGGTACTGTATAGTAGCCCCCTGTAGGTTAATATACAGTTCCCTATAGATAGGTAGGCATATATGCCCCCTGTAGGAAAATAGGCAGATATATATGTTCCCTTTAGGTATATATACAGCCCCCTGAGGGTAGATAGGTATATAACTCCCTGTAGATAGGTAGGTACATATGCCGTCTGTAGGTAGATAGGTAGGTATATAGCCCCATGTACGGTAGGTATACAGCACCCTGTAGGTATATAGCCCCTGAAGATAGGTAGGTATTTTGCACACTGTAGGTATATATATACAGCTCCCTGTAGGCATTTTGCCCCCTGTAGATATGTCGGTATACAGTGCCCTGTAGCTATATAGCCCTGTAGCTATATACATCACCCCATAGTTATATATGCCCCCTGTAGGTATACAGCCCTCAGTAGGTATACAGCAACCTGTATGTAGATATGCCCCTTGTTGGTATATACAGCCACCTATAGATATACAGCCCTTGTAGGTATATAGCCTCCTGTAGGTATACAGCCCCCTAGAAGGATATATGCCCCCTGTAGGTATGCAGCCCCTGTAGGTAGATAAGGCCCCTTATGACTGATTAGAAAAATAACGAAAAACAATTCATCTCTCCCCATTCCCCCCTGAGGAGCTCGCTTCAGGAGCTTGTTTCCGGTGTGAGGAGGTTGATGTCATGACGCCTGAAGCCTATGGGTTTTCAGCCTACGAGACACAATGGAGCAGGAGGCATGATAACATCGCTGTATCACGCCACCTGCACTACTTTCTACGGTTAGCTACAGAAATACTCAGTGTGCGGTGCAGAGAGCCCTTAACTATTAGCTCTCTGTTCCACCATTAAGAAGATGCAATGAGTTCGGAGACTGACGTGACACCTGGACCTCAGGGACACCAGGGTTTTCATCAACTCCCCGGTGAGCCAGTTTGAGCCTGTACAAGCAGTTCTATTGAATATGGAAACGGCGTTATTAACATGGACAACAATGTACTGCTTTTTGATCTTCAAAGTTAATATTTATATAGACAATAATGCACCTCTTTTAGATCTCCTTTTGTCATCAGTTAAACCCCTTAACAACCAACAATTAAAATATCCAATGCAGGTGGCTGCTCAAAGAAAATCAGTGATGAATATATCTGTTACTGCTCTCAACTTTTTCGGTCAACCATGGTGAGGCCTATTCTGAGTGGAACCTCTCTCTTGTTATACCGCTGTATGATCTTGGCCACCAAGCTGTAGCTCAATTTCAGGGTGTTGGCAGTCTTCTTATAGCATAGGCCATTGGTCTGCAAAGTGCGGCTCTCCAGCTGTTGGGAAACAACTCCTATCATACATTTATATAATCTACTGTATATCAGTGGGCATGATGGGAGTTGTAGTTTCCCAACAGCTGGAGAGCCACACTTTGCAGACCACTGGCCTGGGTCATATTTATGTAGAGCAACAATTCTTTTTTTTTTTTTTCAGATCTTTGGAGTTCTTTGCCCTCAGGTGCCATGTTGAACTTCTAGTGACCAGTTTGAGTGAGTGTGAGAATGATAACACCAGATTTAACACCTCATCTCCCCATTCACACCTGAGACCTTGTAACACTAATGAGTCACATGACACTGTGGAGGGAAAATGGCAAATTGGGTACAATTTGTTAATTTTTACTTAGGAATGTACTAACTTTTGTTGCCAGCGATTTGGACATTGATGGCTGTGAGTTATTTTGAGGGGACACCATATACAAGCTGTACATTGACTTCTCTATATTGTATCAAAGTGTCATATCTTAAGTGTTGTCTCATGAAAACATATAATACAATATTTACAAAAATGTAAAGGATGTATTCACATTTGTTGGATACTGTACATTGTACACGCTTATGTACATAAACAATGTGCAGATAGAAAAACAGGCATTTGAATAAGACCATTTATTGTATTGACAATGTTTTTCATTAGAGAAAAAATTCTGATTCAATACAGATTGAATGTATGGAAATGTAAATGAGCCACAATGCCCACAAAAGCCCAGTCCCTAAAGGGTTAATACAAGTAGCTTGTTTTAGACATCAGCTTTAAATATGGCACTGAAAAAGAGAAGACAGGATTATTAATAGATTATTTCCTTGATGATCCAAGCCACATGACATTTATTCTGGGCATCATATAATCACAGAGTAATAGAGTATGGTTTTGTTAACACAGCTCATGGCCTTTTATTTACTATGGTACATTTGAAGCTTAAGCTTACTGAACGCTAAACTCAGGACAGCTCATATATTGCACAGCATGTCTCTGTTTCTAGTTACAGATGCATTAAATATTACAGTGGATCTTATCTTCATTATGATTACATCAGCTGTACCATTTAACCTTCTGCTGATTTACTACAAGCCAGAAGACAGCTACTGTAACAATGGTAAAATAATTACATGAAATGCTAAGATTATGTTACAGTGCTGTCAAAACATTTAGTAAAAAGAAAATAAGAAAAACATATCTGTCATTACCAATATTTTATTTTTTAGCCCTCTGCAGGCGTAAATTAATAAAAGCAGATCTGTGTCAATAGTCTGTCTATAGAGTAGTCCATCTATCTTGTAGTTCCTCTTGTAGAAATCAACACATAAACCATTATTGCTACAAATAATGCATTTAAGTTTCCATACCCATACATTTCTAATTTAGAAAACCCCTTTTCAAATACCAAGATGTATAACTGGAAGCACCTGCTCCCCAGTGCAAAATCTTATCTTGTGCCATCGGCTTCGTAAATGGCATGGGAGCTTTTTGGCACCGTTAGGCAATGTTCACACGCCCTGCAATTACGCCGTGTGGCCGGAGGTGGGGCGGGAGTGGGGGAGAGAGCGGGGGGCCGGCACTTCGCCGGCCCCTAGACAATCATTACTAGCGGCACGTATACGCCGCTACAAAGTGACCTGTCAATTATCTCCTCCCTCGGCGTATTCGCCGAGCAGGGAGAGGAGACGTAATCCATAGTTCTCTATGAGATCTGTGGATTACCGTAATGACCAGGACGTTTTCAGCCCGTAATAGGCGCACTCCGGCGCGTAATTACAGACCGAAATACGGACCGTGTGAACATGGCCTTAAGCTTCAGAGTCAAGGTGAGACTACTACTCATCCTGTTAGGAAGGTAGTCTTCTAGGAATGTGTTTTACTAGCAATATGAGAGAAGCATTTATTGCTTTGGCGGGCAGATACTCCCATACACTACATAAACAGGCAATTGTTTTAGTGGAAAGTGTGTAATACCTCACTTCTCCTATGGTGGCTGCATAGGTAACTTTTGCTAACATATTTAACAGTTTACAACAGTTGGGGCCCAGCACTGGTAGTCCCTGTTATCAGCTGTGATTTCACAGGAACTGCTGATCTTCTGCGACAACTGTTTTTATGGTTTAGTGTTTTGTTCCTTGGCCAAATACAACTTATTAATGAGAGGTCGGAGGAGATTGACCAGGCTAGCTAAAGCTGACAGGAAAATGACAGTCTAGTAACAAAGCATTGTAACAGCAGTAAGAATATCTTTAACTGCCCACCAGACCAGAATATCCACCCACTTCCTCTTCTACATTTATTAAAACAACAAAAGACAACAATCCATTCTTTTTGGGTTGAAATTGTCCACAATTGTCCATTAGCAGCCCTGTTGGCGAAAACTCTATTTACTTTGGAAGTCTTTTTGATACTGTCTCTCATAATGCTTGTAACTTTGCTTTTTGTTTATCTGTTGTGTAGTAATGTCTATGGCTTGTTTATATTGGTTCGTTTTTTTATGTTTAAGCACCAATGTTAATCTGCTTCATTTATTGCGATGGTAGAGCTTTTGTATGTTCTAATTTTTATGTCGGAAAATAAAAAACTTCATGAATAAAAAAGAAATTGTCCACAGTGTTAATTAAGGGTTACAAAATTATAGAGTCTGGTATTGATAAAAAATTAAATCAATTAATTAACAACTTCCATGACCTCTTATATAGTATAGCAAATAACTAACATAACACAGCATTAACCAAGACTCTATGGCCAAATCCACCTAATAAAATTGGGCGCTTATACCCCACAAATAAGCAACCTAAAGTTGTAAAGGCAGGGTGGCAAGTCTTTTTGTTCTTCCTCCCAACATCTGACTGTCTTCTTTGTACCGTATGTGGCTGCATTAAACTTCTGCTGACCAACTTTCCAATCAGCAGATGAGCAGTAGTGTCCCAAGCAGCTCTAGAAATGTTTGCTCTTAGCTCATGGATGCTGTTAAAAGCCATCTAAACAGACTCAGAGTGAGTCCACCATGTAAAGAAAAATGGATAGGCTGAAAGCATGCCTGCACATACCGTTAATTAAAAAAAAAGAGTGCGGGAGTGGGTGGGACCTGGTCCTGTGTGACCTATTTCTTCAAGTTGTGGGGCCCTAAACAGAAAATTGGAATATTAAAGCAAAAGGACTGAAGCATCAGAAATCCTATTTGTGACATCTAAAATCTAAAGTTTTTTTTGAGTATAGGATTATCAAAACTGTTGTGGTAAAACCCAAATTTGGATGTTAGAGTCAGTATTTGGCAGCACCCACAAATCTATTGCACATAGCTTGCGTCACATAGTAACATAGTTAGTCTGGTTGAAAAAAGGCATATATAAATAAAGTTCAACTGAGGGTGAGGAAATTTGTGGATGAAGGGAGGATAGATACATTTTTAGCTTAGTTTCCCTCTATTGATGAGTGATTTGGAATCCATAAGGCAAGAACCGCTCTGCACTAAATGAATATTTAATTTCTGTTCCCAAAGTTGCCCTCAGACTGGATCCAGATGTTCTATACAACTACAAAAGTACTAATATTTTTTTTAAGTAGTTAAGACTTACTTGAAACCCTCAACTGTTCCTGGTGTGACCAGCTCCTCAGGTTAGACTATTTCACAGCTTTAGGCCTCGTTCACACGGCTTATTTTGCCACGGATTGGCGCCGTATTCCGCGCCGGATTTGCGCTTCAGTACGGCGCCAATCCGTCGGAGTCATTTCGGTAATCCACTGCTCTCATAGAGAACAGTGGATTCCGTCGCTCCTCCCCGATCGGCGAATCCGCCGCGGGGGGAGAAAGTGACATGCACATTATTTACGGCACGTACGCGCCGTAGATAATGCATTGTCTATGGGGCTGGGAGCGGCGCCCCCGCCGCGCTCCGGCCCCGCCCCCGTCCCACCCCTTATTCACGGCGGATTTGTGAGCTCAATACGGCTCGCAAATCCGTCGGGAATAAGCCGTGTGAACACGGCCTTACAGTTCTCATGGTAAAGAAGGCTTTTCTTCTCTGGAGATTGAATCCTTTTTTCTCCAGACAAAGAGATTGTTCTCTTTAGAAGGGGTTTAACATGAAAGCTTTTCATCATAATTTTTGTAGGAGCCATTTAAATTCTTAAATAAATTATGTCTTTTCTCAAGACTGAATAAGTTTAATTCTTTTAACTTTTCCTTATAACTAAGATGGTCTATTCCCCTTTTTAGTTTGGTTGCTAATCTTTGCACTCTCTCTAGTTCCATTACATCCTTCCTATAAACTGGAGTCCAATACTGAACAGCATATTCTAAGTGAATCTGCACCAATGCTTCATAGAGTGGTAGTATTACATGCCTGTTCCCTGAGACCATGCCTCTTAATACATGCCAATATCCTGCTGGCCTTAGAGGCAGTTGATTGACATTGCATTATCACTTATAATATTATATTCAGCCACATAGTCCTGTATTTAGTCTATTATTATTTAATTGCCAAGTATTGTAGCTGAGCAGGTGTAATCCTTTATTGTCACAACCTGCCTAGCTTCTATTGGCTACTCACAGCAGGATAACATCTAGTACCATGTCACAACGCACATAGGGGGATAAGCAGGGCCGTTCCTACGGCCGGCGCTTACTCTTTGACTCTGCATGGCTGTTGTAAAGCTGTGCAGCTGCTCCTCCTACAGGGAGGAGGCAAGACGGATCGTTACCCTCCTGCCTTCTCCCTTGTATGTACAGCGCTCAGTGAGCACTGTACATACACATCAGTGTTGCAGGGGGCGCACGGCTTTACTTACACCCCCTGCAACGCTGGATCTCCTAAGCAGGCAGCCTCTGCTGGCCCAGTAGCTCCCGGGAGCTGCGTGACACCGTAAGCATCATGATGTTTTCACGCCGCTTACATGTATACCAGCTCCTGGACCAGGCCGCGTTGCAGGGAACCTGGTGAGGTGAGTACGTTTTTTTTCATTTTATTTATATTAGCTACAGGGGACATATTACTACAGAGGGCTACAAACTGGCTACAGAGGACTACAGAGGGCTACTACCTGGCTACAGGGAGCTACAGAGGGCTACTACCTGGCTGCAACCTGGCTGCAGAGGACTACTACCTGGCTACAGAGGGCTACTACTTGGCTACAGGGGGCTACAGAGGGATACAACCTGGCTATATGGGGCTACAGAGGGCTACTACTTGGCTACAGGGGGCTACAGATGGCTACTACTTGGCTGCAGGGGGCTAAAGGGGGGTACTACCTGGCTACCTGGCTACATGGGGCTTCACAGGGCTACTACCTGGCTACAGGGGGCTACTACCTGGCTACAGGGGACTACAAAGGGCTACAACTTTGCTATAGGGAGCTACTACCTGGCTGTAGGGGACTACTACCTGGCTACAGGACGCTACTTCCTGGCTATAGGGGCCAATTTACTGGCTACATGGGGCTACTACCTTGCTACAGAGGGCAATTTACTGGCTACAGAAGGCTACTGCCTGGATGCAGAGGGCAATTTACTGGCTACAGAGGCTACTACTTGGCTACAGGAGGCAATTTACTGGCTAGAGGGGGCTACTACCTGGCTACAGGGGGCTAATACCTCGCTACAGGGGGCTACTACCTGGCTAAAGGGGCTACTTCCAGGCTACAGGGGGCTACTACCTGGCTACAGGGGGCAATTTACTGGCTACAAAGGGCTATTACCTGGCTACAGGTGGCAATTTACTGGCTACAGGGGATACTACCTGGCTACAGGGGGCTACTATCTAGCTACAGGGGACCTATTACCTGGCTAAAGGGGGCCTATTACCTGGGTACAGGGGACCTATTACTTGGCTACAGGGGGGCCTATTACTGGCTGCAGGAAGCAATTTACTGGCTACAGGGTTCAAATAACTACCTACAGGGACCTATATAAGTACATAATAAGGAACTATATTTCTGCTTATTTAGAGGCCTATGTAACTACATATCTACTTAATAGAGGACCAAGATATCTTCCTATTGGGGACCTATAAGTTTACCTTCCTAATAGGGTACTATATACCTAACTAATTAAGGACTGCCTTCCTAGTTTGGGAGTGTACCTACATACTGTCTTAGGGAATTTAACTACTTCCTGTATTGTTGTACAAAACAAGACTAAAACTTGGTGCACAAATGGGAGCCTCATAGCTGTTTGGGGGCACTTTTACTATTTGGGGCACAAAGGGATAATTATTGCCATTTGGAGAGCTACAGATGGGGAGTTTGTGTAGAGATAAGTATTGGTAGAGAAGTGCTGATAAAATGAGGAGTCTAAGATGTTTGTTTTGTAAATACTACAGTGAAGAGTTATGGCCGGGAGAAGACGTCATGGCGGTCTGGGACAGATGGAGAAAAAGAAGAAGAGAACAACTCTTCAGAGACGTCTCCTGTAAGTCTCTGGATGTAATTTTTCTGTGATCGATTATATGTCTGCAGAACCTGTGAAGAACTGGTATCTGTCACTGTATGCAGGTAAAATTGGTTGTAGTATAATTGTTTGTATTTAGTAATGGTCAGGTTGTATTATTCAGTCACTATATGGTGGTGATATGTGGTCATGGTGTGGTGGTATTATTCGGTCCCTATGTGCTGGTGATATGTGATCTTAGTAGGACATTGGTACTATTAGCCTTGGGATTCTGGTTTCGTGCAGCAGTGTTAATTAGTAACTGTATGACTGTTATTTAATAGTTTCATACATGGCACATTGTGGTAAAGCTTTTTGTATATTTTGGCTTTGGTTTATGGTGATGTAATGTGTCGCACTGTGGTGCATTATGTTATGGAGGGGGGCGAAATTTCTTCACCACGCCCTGAGTGCAATTTAGCCTAGGAACGGCCCTGAAGGTGAGTAACACCTTCCTAGATTGTGCAAGGCTTGAGGGGGATTAGGTGAAATTCAGGTCCGTAAACATCCCCTTAGGGATCTTCTCTCTTCTGGAATACATTCTTTAAAATTAATTATAAAAAGTCTTCTATGCACCTTCTTGCAATCCAGAACTTGACTCACCTCATAGTCACTTAAAGAATCCACAGTAGAAAAGAAGGGTTTTTTTTTATCTTAAAGAAATACTGTACGTAGATTGAAGAACAGAGACAATTGGGAATCCAAAAGAGAAGATTTAGAGAAGTTTTAGACAAGACATGACTGAAATTATTTGTTTTAAATATCTGGAAGGAAACATTGAATTATGGTGAAGGCTTTTCATTATATACTTTCAGATGAATATTTCTCAAAGAGAGCAAAACTTTATCCCCTGGAACATTCTCAGTGTCTAGGCTTGTCAGGACATGTTGAAGTCTTGGCAGGGGCAGATACAAAATTTTTATGGACGTCCTCCCAGACTTATATCTTATCAAACTCATTACACTTCAGGTACCTGAAACTCAGCTGAAATTTGAATAAAAAGATTGTCTGTGGCCACAAACCTGAAAGAGGCTTAAAAGGGTTTTAAGACAAATGCATTACATGTCCTGCTTTCTTCTCTTCAGTTTTCATTGTCTCCAAAAGGGGGTGTGTTTCATTTGTTTGAACTGCATAGCATGTGACCCAGCAGACTTGACATCATCAGGCCTTTTCCTACAGTGTCTTCACTCCTGATTCTCTAAACAAACAAGAGTCTGCTTATGTAAAGTTGCCTAAAATACAAGAGTTGTTAGCAGCTACAATGCAGCTGAGTGGTTAGCACTTCTGCCTTCCAGCATAGGGGTCTGAGGTTCACATCCTTGCGGGAACTAAACATGTGGATTTTTTTTCTCTTTCTCAATGAGTGTAGGGAGGTGGGGTCAGGTATGTGTGAAAAATGCTTATCTGCACTGTTTGACTAAGTACTAAGGAGAACAAAGCAGGGCAGTAGAATGACAGCACCTAGAATTGAACACTCACTCAGCAGTGAGTGTGTGTGACTACTAGATAGGGAAAAGACTGACAGTACTTGCCTGAAAGGATAGGTTATGTCCAAGCATGTGCTGCTAGGACTAAGGCCCGGACAGTTCTTAATTCTACTCTTTTATAAACTCTCATGACACTAGAAATATCCAGTAAAACTTTCAGTGCTTTCCAGAATGCAATCCAGAATGTAAAAACTAATTTCACTCAGGGTCTAAAACAACGTTGGAAGACCATATCATAAAGACAGCCAATGATACTGCAGAGAGGCAATGAGAACAGAATAAGAGGCAATAAGTGTCACGTAAACAGAGAGAACCTCTTGTTGTTTTACTTGCTATAAGAACATAGGGAGGGGTGCAGCAGAGCAAATGGGCAGTTGTTTTAGCATGCTGGGTGAGCCAGACGGGAAATAGACTTTGAACATTGCTATTGGAAACCCTATGTGAAATGTACACCTCTCCCACTTTCTAGACCATGGCTGAAGGAGTTTATCCTATGTGAATAACCCCTATCATGCTGCAGCATTGACAGTCTTGATAATTTACTAAAAAAAGTCTCTTTTTGAAAATCATGAGTGTAAAAACTTGAATGAAAATTAAAAACGTATGCTTGAAACAAACCTGAAAGAAATTAGAAAAGGAGAGATGGCGCTCTTTGTGAAAATACGTCTAATAAAAACAATTATAAACAATTGCCAGGGTGCTCACCTAGAAGCGTTGTACAAATTATTGTAGAGGCACAACAGTCGTATGAATATGGGTGACTCTCTCCGCGCCTCGGAAACAGCAGCCTTGTGGTCACCTCCTACAGAGCCGAAAATGGACAACGGGTACACTGCAGAATACCATTTTAGTTGCAGTATTCTATTGAAGCAAACCTAGTTTACATATACAATTCATAAGCAATAGAAAAATAAAGATAATAGTAATTTGCCACTGGTAGTATATCTCTTTAAATAGTAGTAAGTGCCATTTACTAGTGCAAAACTCAGCATGTGGCATAGATTAATTATTTAAAGTGTCAGCCCAGAATAGCACAGTTAAGAAGAAACTCTGCCACACAACAACATAATTTGTCTGACTGGTTTAAATGAGGCAAAACATTGAAAATGAATTATCATAAGGCTTAGCCAGAAAATGAAAAAGTGCAGCAGGTTTAAAATCAAATCATATCATGTTCTGCAAGGCAGAGATCAAAGGCCACTGGCAGCTGACAGCTGCTTTCAGGATTAATATGTTTATGGGTAACTATCCCTGGTTTTGTTTGGAGCAATTTTAGAAATGATGCAAGATATTGCAAATTCAGAAAACAATAACTGTATTAAATCTTCTACTTTAACTTGAATATATACAGCTCATCACTTTTGAGATCACTTTTAACATCAGAATGCATTCCTATCCATAGCAACCAATTAAGCATTCAGAGATTCAAAGTGATTCTTATCATATATTTATATTTGAATGTAAATTATCTCAGAATCAGATTTATCAATTTGTCGCTGAAAGGGTTGCTCCATGTACGTTGAATCCTGAGCATTAGAGTCATGCTGGGCTCCTTGTCCTCCACATCCCATGGCTTGACAAGCTTACAGATTACTCAGATCACTATGGACAGCCTTTAAGTTCAATGTACCCTGGCATCTGTTCATGTTTGTAAGGTACTGAAGTGAGCCCTGAACAAGAGTATAAGGCCTGGTTCACATCTACTGCAGGTTCTGTTTGGAAAGTCTGTTGCAGAGGTGGAGCCAAACCCATTTTACATTGGGCACCAATTGTGTCAAATGGCCCCATTGACTATAAATGGGTCAGTTGTATTTTCCAAGCAGTGTCCACTGTTTTTTTACGGCACTCCCAATTGCATTTGTGATGGAGGTTCTGAAAAGAACCTCCATTGTGATTCAGGCAATATAGTTATCTAAAAGTTACCTAAACCCTGAACATATTTATCAAACAAAGCCATAAAAGTGATTTGATGAGTGTTAGGAATTACATGGAATGAATTATATTTGTTAAGGCCTTCTTTCATGTTTACTGAAATGTATTATGGACATACAAAGTTGCTCGGCAGATGTACAAATGGGTTCATGAGCTTTTAATCTTATAGTCACTCTTTTTTCAGCTATGTTTTTCTCTGCATTGACAGAATTGCATTGACACTTTGGGCCACATGTAGGAAAACTGTCTAGGTCTAAAATTCACTTTGTTGCCCATAGCAACCAATTAGTGTTCCACTTTCATTTTTCCAGAGCACTATATGAAATCAAAGGGGTGCTCTGATTGGTTGCTATGGCAACAACGTGAATTTTAGACCTAGATAGTTTTCATGTGGCCCTTTTTATTTAAACACCGCCTCGTTATTTTTTTATGTATGTGTGTATATATAATATATATTTTAATATATATATATATATTTTTATATATAAAATATATATATATACACTGTGGGCGACATGTATGAATCTCACCATGTCGGGGCGCACCTTTATGCCGGTTTTCCGGCGAAATTTGCACCTGATTTATGTCGGCACTGGGGCACGCTCATACATACTATGTAAAGTCTGCCGCGCCTCGCCAGTGTTTGGGGCGCAGTGCGGGGACATGGGCGCATTCAATAAAATCATTTTTATTTCTTTATTTTTGGTAGCCACTGATCTATAGTATGGGTGTAACAAAAATAAAGAAATAAACATGATTTTATTGAATTAATATTTTTTTTTCTTAACCCCAATATTATTGTTCATTTTATATACACATCAGGACAACTTCTGTACTCTTATCATTTGATTTCGGCCATGTACTGTTGTATTCCTGATTGCATTAGAAAACCCACAAGAGCGTCGCTCGCTCTCCCATTGGTCCAAATAACCGCGCCTCAATTAAGTTAGCCAATCACAGAGCTCGCTCAGAATTTATTTTCCCCATAGAACTCTGAGAAAGTAGCTCGCGCTCTGATTGGCTAAGCCGGACGAGCCCCCGCTAGCTCAACCAATCAGCTCTTTTCTGCATTTTTACTGTATTTTGAACTGTCACGCCTTTTAATATGATTGGTCAATATTTCTCCATAGGTTAGAATGGGTCCCTGTCGCTCCTATTCTGATTGGTTAATACTCCTCCATAGGATATTATGGGCCACTGTCGCTCCTATTCTGATTGGCTGGTTTATGCCGACCAATCAGAAGAGCTTAAACAATTTGAATTACTGTATTCCCGGCAATTCTCTATATTACAATTCTTTATGTAGCGACGGTCTCAGCTACAAACGCGTTGTTCGGGATTTACCTGATTTATTTTTAGCGAAGGTTTCAGCGCTTTATCTGATAATGTTTTACACTTAATAAAAATGATTTTTTTTATTCATACTCCATGCCGCACGGCGTAGAGCGCCGAGATTGCATTGCGCCGATCTCTCCATAAACTACAATGGGAGAAGTAGCTCGCGCTCTGATTGGCCGGGATGGCCAAGCCCCCGCTAGCTCAGCCAATCAGCTCTTTTCTGCATTTTTACTGTATTTTGAACTGTCCCGCCTTTGATTTTGATTTGTCAAAACTTCTCCATAGGATATAATGGGTCTTTGTCGCTCCTATTCTGATTGGCTGGCTTGTGCCGACCAATGAGAAGCGCTTACAGAATTTGAATTACTGTATTTCCTGGCAATTCTCTATATCCCAATTCCTGATGTAGCGCCGGTCTCGGTGACAAACGCGTTGTTCTGGATTTAATTGATTTATGTTTATAGAAGGTTTGAGCTCTTTTTCAGAGAATATTTTACAACTAATAAAAATGATTTTTTTATTCATACTCCATGCCGCACGGCGCTTAGAGCCGAGATTTCATTGCGCCGATCTCTCCATAGACTACAATGGGAGAAGTAGCTCGCGCTCTGATTGGGTGGGATAGCCAAGCCCCCGCTAGTTCAACCAATCAGCTCTTTTCTGCATTTTTACTGTATTTTGAACTGTCCCGCCTTTGATTTTGATTGGTCCAAACTTCTCCATAGGCTATAATGGGTCCCTGTCGCTCCTATTCTGATTGGCCGAGATAGCCAAGCCCCCGCTAGCTCAGCCAATCAGCTCTTGTCTGCATTTTTACTGTATTTTGAACTGTCCCACATTTGATTCTGATTGGTCAATAGTTCTCAATAGGTTTTAATGGTTCACTGTCGCTCCTATTCTGATTGGCCGGTTTCTGTCGACCAATGAGAATAGCTTTCAGAATTTGAATTACTGTATTTCCCGAAAAATTTCCAAGATCCTAATTCCTGATGCTGCGCCGTTCTAGATTTTTGGAAAGTGATTTTCTAAATGTATTTTTTATTTTTGAGGTTTGAGCTCTTTTTCTGAGAATGTTTTCCGCCTTTATAAAAGCAATTTTTTTGGAATCATACTCCATGCCGCACGGCGCTGAGAGCCGACATTTCTGATATGATCTTCTATGTTTCCTCGCATGTTCCGTTCCCGCTTCACTTTGCCTCCGCCGCAGCATTTAGACCAAAATAAACTAGGTCTGACTGTCGGAGCTGCCGAGCGCTGCAATGCGCCACACTTTGCCGACTCGCGATAGTACATGCCAAGGGCTTGAGAGAGCTGAAACGTCGCTCTTTTGAGCATGGAGGAATAAAACTACTTATTGCTTGAAATGCATATGGAGTGCCGTGGACTTATTTTTACTCTCTCTCCACTCTCCCTTCTCTCTCTCTCTATATAATATATATATATATATATATATATATATATATATACTTATTATATATAATAATACATACCGTATATGCTCGAGTATAAGCCGAGTTTTTCAGCCCAAAAAATGAGCTGAAAAACTCTACCTCGGCTTATACTCGAGTCACTCTCGGCCCGAGTGCCGCAAGGGACGCTTCAGTTATATGCGACTCCTCAGGGAGCGCCTAGTGAGCGCACAGGCCGATGTGAGCGGCGATTGAGCGCACAGTGTCCGGGCGCTGCGCTGGCCCGGGCACTGTCCGCAATTCCTTCACCTATATGCGACTCCTCCGGAGCGCATATAGGTGAAGGGATACCACTGCGGGGCACAGAGCGAGCGCTCCGTGCTCCGCAGTGGTCTCCGGGCGGCCGCAAGCAGACTTGCGGCCGCCCGCAGTTTCCGGCACAGGCTGCGTGCGCGACCTGATGACGTCACCCGCCTGTGCCGAGAATATGCAGGACAGCACGCGGGACGCCGGACAGCGAGGAGGCGGAGCGGCGAGGGAGACGGAGCAGCGGGGAGCCAGGTAAGTGATTTTTTTTGATTTTTTAAACTGCCTACAGCTGCCTATACCTGCCTACAGCCGGCCCTAAACCTGCCTACAGCTGCCTATACCTGCCTACAGCCGGCCCTATACCTGCGTACAGCCGGGCCTATACCTGTCTACAGCCGGCCCTATACCTGCCTACAGCTGCCTATACATGCCCTATACCTGCCTACAGCTGGCGCTATGCCTGCCTACAGCTGCCTATACCTGCCCTATCCCTGCCTACAGCGGCCTATACCTGCCAACAGCTGGCCCTATAACTGCTTACAGCTAGCCCTATACCTGCCAACAGCTGGCCCTATACCTGCCTACAGCTGGCCCTATACCTGCCTACAGCGGGCCCTATACCTGACTACAGCGGGCCCTATACCTGTCTACAGAGGGCCCTATACCTGCCTAAAGCCTACCCTATACCTGCCTACAGCCGGCCCTATACCTGCCTACAGCCGGCCCTATACCTGCCTACAGCCGGCCTTATACCTGCCCTATACCTCCCTTACAGCTGCCTATACCTGCCTACAGCCGGCCCTATACCTGCCTACAGCCTGCCCTATACCTGCCTATACCCTGCCTATACCCTGCCTACAGCCTGCCCTATACCTGCCTACAGCCTGCCCTGTACCTGCCTATGGGGCCATATACCTGCCTATAACCTGCCTATGAGGCCATATACCTGCCTATTTCCTGCGTATGGGGCCAAATACGTGCCATTTGGGACATATACCTGCCTATACCTGTATATAGGGCCATATATCCGCCTATAATTGCCTATGGGGGACATTAAACTGCCTATGTAATTTTATTGGTATCCATTTTTATTTTTAAAATATACCAGTAGCCGCTGCATTCTCTACCCTAGGCTTATACTCGAGTCAATAAGTTTTCCCATTTTTTGGGGCAAAAGTAGGTGCCTCGGCTTATACTCGGGTCGGCTTATACTCGAGTATATACGGTATATATATATATATATATATATATATTATATATAGTATGTATATATATATATATTATATATATATGTTATATATAACCATATATATTATATAATATATATTTATATATATAATATATATATATATATATACTATTATATTATATATATATATATATATATATATAAATCTATATTTCTTAACTGCAGCATGTCCTACACATTTGTTGCATCTTTAACTGTTTGTATAGATGTTGAAAAACACACTAATTAAAGTAAATGTAAACAACTTGAGCATGGATCTTACATGGGGCACTGCAATGTAATTATCTATAAGAGCAGTTCTAGATACAATTTCTAAAACTGTTGCCTTAAAGGATTTTTCTTACCATGACAACCCATTCCTAAATTGAAGCGTTCTGATGATTAACTGACTGCTGAAAATGTAACCTCTAAACCTGTGACTGCTGGGGGCAGTTTCAGCCAGTGATACATTCAACAATAATAATAATAATCTGTATGTAGCAATTTACATTTCAAAGGGTACATGTGCAAACAAAATCAGACATTACAGAGTGTTGTTTCTGTACAATAGTCCAACTATCTTTTATACTAAATTAAAGATGCATTAACCAGTCATCCAACCAGTGTGAAAGCAGAGTGAGGGATAAAATTGATTAAAGAGATGAGAGTTTAAATAATAATGGGTCTGTCTAAAAATATGTTTTTTTAGGGAATATCTAAAACTGTTGATGTTGGGAATTGGTTTGTTTATCCAAGGTTTTGTATTTTACAGACCCTCCCAACTTTGAGATTGCAAAGAGGGACACATCAGGTCACGCCTGTAACCGCACCCAAAATCATAAAATCACACCAGGACATGCTTCTAACCCCTCCCAAGCACACCAAATCATGTCCAACTTCTTCTAGCAGACCTGCACCAACAGTGACATTACTAGGGTCTATAAAGTTGTATCTATATAAAGTAATAGATGTAATATAAATAAATCCATGCCAATAGCTATAAGACAATGTTCTATGGATGGTACCTCTAAATAATGGACATACCACATAATATCACTATACAAGGAGTAACAAATGTTACTATACTGTTACTTTCCAAACAAAGATGTCAGGGCTAAGCTGTGCTCAGACTGCAGACAGGCTGCAACAGCTGATGGGCGCTCCTTCCCTGATACACTTGCCGCTGACAGCTCTGTAAGTGACAGGGGCCCAGCCACTCCTGACAGGGGGCGAGTGCACCAGCCAATGGGAGGACCCGGACGCCGCTCCAATCAGCTGCAGGGGCGGTATCCAGGAATCCCATTTAAACTCCTGAAAGCTGACTGCTGCGCCTGTGATATTCCTGGCTACCTTGTGGTTCTTGTTCTTTGTGTTGTTGTTTTGCTAACCAGTATACCTGACCTCGGTTTGTTCTCCTGACTCCGGCTTGTCTCCTGATTTTGTGCTTTGCTTCCGTTTGGCTTTTGAATTCTGTCCTTGTTTACTTTAAATTCCCTCGGGTTCTGATTTGTGGCTTTGGCTTTCCTATTTGATATTGACCTGGACTGTTTGACTATTCTTCCTTCTGACGGCCCCAGCACTTTAGCAGCGCAGGGACTGTCGCCCAGTTGCCGTCTGCCGCCTAGGGCAGCACGTCAAGTAGGCAGGTTTGTGGGGCTGGGTTCCAGTTAGGGCTCACTGCACCCCCCTTAACGTGCCCATTATCACAGGCCGAAACCGTTACTGCTCTACCCTCACTATGGACCCCATGACAGCTCTGGAAAGAGCAGATGCAGGGGCTAACCCACTATCCAGGATCTGGCGCTGAGGTTAGAACAACTGGAGGCTACCCCAAGTCAGAGGGTCCCTGCATTACCTTCCCTCCTGTGGAACCCCCTTCCAGTTGCCTGATAGGTTTGCAGGTAACAGGAGGGGCCTTTGTGGCTTTTAGAGAGGGTTGTTGCCTGTATTTCAGGCTCCGCTCTCTTACCTCAGGGAATGAGGAACAAAGGTTGGGAATTTTTTATTTTCCTAACTGCAGGGTCCCCCCCAGGAGTGGGGCAATTTTCGTTACCGTATGACTCACCTGAACTGTCTTCTTGGACAGGTTTCTTTGCCGCTTTAGGGGTAACTCTTTAATGACACAGATGGGGAAAGCTGTGGCTGAGGCTCAGCTGACCACCTTGAGGAAAGGGTGAGAAGACTGTGGAGGAGTTTTGCTCCGAATTTGTCGCTGTGCGTTCCGTCTGGGTGGAACGACGCAGCTCTCAGATGCCAGTTTAGATTGGGGTTAGCTGACCATGTGAAGGATTTATTGGTGGCTTACCCTACCCCTGGTACTTTAGATGAGGCCATGGCACTGCCCGTTCGTCTGGACAGACGTTTTAGGGAGAGACGGCAAAAAAGGTTCCCCCCCGGTGGTCCACACCATGGTCACCCCTAAACCGTTGTTTTTCCAAACGTAAACCCAGAGGAGCCCATGCAAGTAGGGGCTTTTCTGTCACTCCGCGGCTAGTGACCGTAGAACTACTCGTCGCATCCAGGGGTTGTGCTTCTACTGTGGAGAAGATGGACACAGAATTCGGGAATGCTCCAAACAGAAGACCAGGTCGGAAAAACTCCAACGCCTAGGTGGTCAGCAGGAGGATCACCTAAGCGAGCAGGTATTTCCTATGGTATCTAATAAGTTGCTGCTACCAGTTAAGATTTCATACTTGTCGCTGTCCAGTTCTGGGAGTGCGTTTGTGGATTCTGGATCAGCTTCTAATTTTGTTGACGCGGTTTTTCCCGCCAAACGTCTGGGCCTACCTTGTAGACCGCTATCTGACTCGCTGCGGGCTGGGGCCTATTGACTCCACTCCACTAGCTCGGGGCGCAATCCAATATTGTCCCCCGAGCTGGAGATGGTGGTCGGATCCATACATATTGAAAGTGTATTCTGTTC
The DNA here is from genome assembly GCA_025379985.1 of Phyllomedusa bahiana. Lineage (NCBI taxonomy): Eukaryota > Metazoa > Chordata > Amphibia > Anura > Hylidae > Phyllomedusa > Phyllomedusa bahiana. The sequence continues at coordinate 18,198 of JAODAL010009514.1, read as the reverse complement.
GTCATGGAGGGGCTGCACGCTGATGTAGTGTTGGGGCTGCCCTGGCTTCAGAAACATAATCCAGTGTTTGACTGGAATTCAGGGAAATTAGTCAGGTGGGGACAACGATGTGTTGACAGATATCTCCTTACCATGCTGGGCAATACGGATGTGCAGGCTAATGTTCTATCTGGAAGCGGTGGTCCCCAGCGTTGAAGCCTATGCGGCATCTTGTGAATTTCGATGCTCGGCAAAGGGGTTCCCAGAACTCGTCCTCCTGGTGAACTATGCCCTCCCCCTGTACCTGAACATCCGTATGTGGTTCAGGAGGTGGTTAACCCCGGGTGGCTTATCGGCTGAAATTACCCTCTTCTCTCTGTATACATAAACTTTGGCCCCGTCATGCACTTCGTAAGAGGTATATTCAGCCTGTGACTCCGCCCTCTAGGCCTCCTTCTCCAGTTCGCATAGATGGGGAGTTAGAACCCAGACCAGGGAAGGGTCAAGTGGCACCTCCTTAAAGCGGGGGTACTGTCAGGGCAAAGCGGTGCTAAGAAAGCACACAGTCTTCAACAGCTGATGTGCGCTCCCACCCTGATAAAACTTGCTGCTGACAGCTCTGTGAGTGACAGGGGCCCAGCCACTCTTGACAGGGGGCGAGTGCACCAGCCACTGGGAGGACCCGGAGGCTGCTCCAATCAGCTGCAGGGGCGGTTTCCTGGAATCCCATTTAAACTCCCTGAACGCTGACTGCTGTGCCTGTGATATTCCTGGCTACCTTGTGGTTCTTGTTCTTTGTGTTGTTGTTTTGCTAATCAGTATACCTGACCTCGGCTTGTTCTCCTGACTCCGGCTTGTCTCCTGATTTTGTGCTTTGCTTCAGTTTGGATTTTGATCTCGGCTTGTTTACGTCTATTCCTCTGGTTCTGATTTGTGGCTTTGGCTTTCCTATTTGATATTGACCTGGACTGTTTGACTATTCTTCCTTCTGACGGCCGCAGCACTTTAGAAGCGCAGGGACTGTCGCCCAGTTGCCGTCTACCGCCTAGGGCAGCACGTCAAGTAAGCAGGGACAGTGGGCTGGGTTCCAGTTAGGGCTCACTGCACCTCCCTTGATGTGACAAAACATCAATAATAACAAAGATACCGCAATACAAAGATTATCCCACTACATACCACAAAGCACCACCATATAGTGACTCCAAACATACTGCTCCTGAATATAAACCAATATACTACGACCAATATCACCACCATACAGTAACCATACAGGCGTAAATACCAGTTGCACATAGTCTCTGCAGACATATAAGTGATTACAGTGCAGTTATATCCAGGTGATGTCTTCTATGACGGGAGTTGTTTCCTTTCCTTTTTCTTCTTCATACAGTCCAGTCCATCATGATGACTTTTCCTGTCCACGACTCATCCCTGCAGAATTTGCCACACAAATATCTCAGACTTTGCTCTTTTTCATCACCTCCCTAACTGTCCCCCACTCTGTACAAACTCCCCATGAGGCTATGAGGTGATAGGTGGAGGTGGGTGGGTCATGAGGGTGATAGCTGGAGGTGAGAGGACTTTGGGTTGATTTAAGGGAGGCCCTAATTTGTCCCTGGCTTGCCCTTCCTAGACAGAGCACCCTACCAGAGATAAGAGTGACCCCAAACTCGAACCTCTTCCTGAAATATACACTAGTAAACGGGTGACAACAGAAAGAAGATAAACAGAAGACAAATGGGGAACACACGAATATAGACAACAAATAGAGAATAGTCAGATAGGCTGGGGTCAGACCAGAAGTATGCATAGTACCGAAGGACGAAACAAGAGAGTAACCAGGAAGACAAGCTAAAATTCAGAGAACTAGCGAAAAAACACAGCAAGAGCAACACCAACAGCTAGGACACAAGAAGCAATCACCAGCAGAGCCAGGCTAACAGGAAGAGGTTTAAATACCCCGCCCCAGACAGTGATTGGCTCAAGTGCTTAACCAATCAAGCACCAAGCCGCTCTCTGCTGAGGCAGCGGGAAGAGTCTTAAAGGGCCAGGAGGTGGAGATGATAGGTGGAGGTGCAAGGCTTATAAGGTGGAGGTTGTATTTTGTGTTGGCACTAGGCCTAACACAATGGTACATGGAAAGGGAAGGAGAGGGTGGTACAGGGCACAGCTTACAGGCACAATCTACTGGGGGGAGACAGAGAATCAACAAACACCCCTGAAGATTGTGATGCGACTGTAGCCTGTACCGCTCATTATTATATTGTGCCACCTGAGCTCCGTCCTCTGCTCCCCCAGAAAATCAACTTCAGCCATAACCTTCAGGAGGTGCAGGGAATCAGGTAATGGAGATTAGTTTTAACATACTTTTCGTAGTGTTTCTATTTTTAAAGGTTCCCTTCTTTGGACTACATTGGAACAGCATTAGCCCTGTTTCTTTAATAAAATGGTATAGTAAATAAAGGTTGGTGTAAGGGAGTGTTTATTTAAATAAATAGTTTTTTTCCTGTTTTTCTTTGTTTTGTATTTTATTCCAGTGTTAACAATGGAGCCGTCACACAGATGCCTCTCCATTACTATCATTGGAGCTTGGTCTCAGTCAGCGGTGCATTTTTATCACCACAAGACTGACAATAACCGCCTCCCTATTACCCCAGTACCTAATGCACCAAGGGTAATGGGAAGAGCTGGGTTTCTGTCAGAAGCAGTGCCACTAATGTGGAGGTTCACTTACGGGGTGGTTGCGGGATGATATTTTTAGGATAGGAAAGGACCAATATCCATTGATCTTACAGTATCAGCCTGCTGATTTTACCTTGGCTGGTTATGAAAAATTGGGAGACCCCATGTTTTCTTTTTTATCCAAAAACAAAGATAATAAACAACATGGGTGCTCATTTTTTTCATTACCAGCCAATGTAAAACCAACAGCTGAAACTTGATATTATTAGAATGAAAAGGTGCATAGATATTGGGCCCTTCCCATTATAAAAATAACAGCCCGCAGCTGTCCTAGAAGCAGAACATGACATTGAAGTGTCTGCCTTCTGACGGTAATCCAGCTCTTCCCAGTACCCTTGGTGCATTCGGTACGGGAGCAATAGTGGGAGGGGGTTAGTGCAGCCTTCCAATGACGAAAAACACAGCTGACAGATACAATGCCCCATATATTGTAGGGAAGAGGTCTTTCAGTTGCCTCTATTATTTACATTGGAATAAAACAATTGAAAAACACACAGAAGCAACTGAAAAAAAAACCATTTTTAATTAAAATTAAGACTCCCCAAAAATGTTCCCTTTCGACCTTTTATAAACAAATAGCCCAATGCTGACCAAACCCTTCCACAGACTGCCATGTCCAAAAGGGAAACCTGGAGGATGGGACATCACCAAGCTTTCCTGGATGCTGGATAGCCTACCCATCATCCTGGAAAGGTGGGTCGGCCAAAGAAGGAAAGGAGGGAGGAAATTAATTTACCTACCTCAGTGCAGGAGAGGCTGTACACAGCTGCTGTAGCTAGACTATAGTCTAACCATGGGGGTGGGCATTCTGCACTTCTCATGACATGCCTCCATGAGCAGCTGGCACTCATCGAATGCTATACTTGACAGAAAGAGTCCAGAAGAGCCGACAGGTATGTTCTCACTGTTTGCAAGACCCAAAGAAATGAAAACAGCAGCACCGTCTCTGGGATTCAGGGCATGTTCCCTGGATCCTCTGAACATACCTCCATCCATCTGGGACTGCAGAACAGCCCCTGAAATCCAGGTCTGTCCCACAGGATACAGTATGGTTTGCAAGTATGGCTTTACCTCATACTTGCCAACCTGTTCACTCCAGGTTCTGTGAGATTTTAAGTTTGCCCTAAAAAAAACCCTTTAAATTTAACTAAAGAATGTCCAATTATACAGGGAATCCCTTTTTTGGCAGGTTGCAAACTCCACCCTTTTTTCCCCCGGTTTGAAATCTCAGGGAAAAAAACGGGGAAAATTGACAAGTATGGTTTAGATTATGGAAGTTTTTTTAGTCTTAATCTTGAAAAAAAATAGTCGAGATAGGAAGGTAGACAAAGATGAGGCAAGAGGAAAACAGTGCAAATCACTGGAATAAGGTCAAACTAACCATATATGTATTACATACATTAAACAAGTTTAAATTAGGAACTCATTAGAAAACTTATTGGACATTTGACAGCCTCCTCCTCAATCCAGGGTTTTGCCTGCAGCACAAAGGGGTCTTGAGTTGTGAATTGCGCTCTAAGACATCCATTTACCCTAATGAGGTCTTGTTTTCTTCTGCACACATAGATATAGTCCTATATGTGTCTCTACAGACAAATGGAGAAATAGTTCACGTGTGGTTTTTACATACAGTAAACCCTGTATGTTTCATGCAGGTATGGGTTTTAATCAAATTTCTATCACTTTATTGGACCCATTAATAACAATTGTCTAATGTAATAATACTTTTGGATTAGCTGCCTTTCTAAGCAAAATAAATACTTTTATTAAGATTCAGTGCAGGGTTCCCATTCTTGAAAAGAACTGTATTTTGATGAAACAGGAAGTCAGGAATCAATTAAAGTGTTCACACAATGTTCTTTTCACAATGTTTTCACATTGTAACATTGAGTTTCAAGATGTACAGTTGTAATAATGTATATAAGCAAAGTAGAGCCAGAACTTCATTAAATGACATTACTAGTCCTAGTTTCCATTACTCAAATCAACAAGCCACATGCAACTAGTGTAGATATATCTATTTGAAGGTAATCTCTTCTATTTCTTCGGCATCTGCGGACACTAGTGTATACAACTGCTTTGCATATGATATGGCTGTAAGATGATTGTTAAGCAGAGACACTGTCAACCCGTGTCCAGAAGCGAAACACCAAAACTGTTAGATATACAGTAGATACCCTGGATGTGTTGCATTGGAACAAATAAACACATTGTGACTTAGCAGTTTTTTCATGTTTTGCTTTGTTTTCCGTATTAAAAGGGGTTTAAACATCGCAATGTCTATTTTATTTGCTGCTCTCAACACAAAAAGTGGAATGCGTTATAAAATAGCTTTAAGCATGAGGTCATGTGGTCTGCATCTCGACTGAAGCTACACCATGACATTTCCATTAGAAATATGATTAAAGACTTGGAATGCAGCCAGAAAATTTCATTTTAAAGCTGGTCAGAGAAGCAAATCCATTTACATTTTTAAAACATTTAGATTACATAAATACATTAAAATAATATATTGACGTTGGATAGGTGGGCTGCAGCTTGTGTCTCACTATATCAGATAGTAATCCTTTAAAAAGGCTGTAAACACAAGCAATTAACATCACTAGACCTTTCTGCATGCACTAAGTTATTTAAGGACGTGGGGAAGTTATTAATTGTACAGTATATGGATGGTTACTGTATTACAATTGATCATGCATCAAATTCGTAGCATAACCAAAATGCATATATATTTCCTGTATTTCTTAAGTGTTTCTAGGTTCACTTTAAGGCCATTTTTCCAAGTTAAAATTTGGGCCTTTTTTGGGTCCGAATTATGCCGAAGTGCCCAATTAGGGGCCAAAAGGGCCCTTTATTAGGGAAAATTTTACGTTCTCATAGAGAACTATGGATTACGTCTCCTCCCCCCCGCCTGGCGAAGCCGCCGGGCGGGGAAAATTGACTTTCCCTTTTCTAGCGGCGAACGCCCGCTAGCATTATTGTCATGGCCGGCAAGTCCCGGCCCCCGTAAAATCCCCCCCCCCCCCGCCCCCGTCCCCCGGGCGTAATTGGGGGGGCGTAATTACTTTCCCGCAATAACCGTGTGAACATGGCCTAATTCTATTAAATTCTGTTATGTACTAAAGACATACAGTAATATGTAGTGAATAAAATGTTTGCTGTAAAGCCCTATTCACCTAACATTTTGGGTGTCTGCTGCTGGTACCTCTCTGAATATATGTTTAAATGGGTTTTCCAATACTTAAAAAAAATCTCCCTAACACCTACAACTGTGTTTAAATCAGAAATTAACCCATAGGTACCTCTCTCTAGGAGTCAACATGCAATTTTTTTTAGCCCAAATTCCCTGTGTAGTGATACAAATTGGTCAAGAACTCAGGGAAAAATCTGACCTCTATCATTGCAATCAAAGGTTTCTGTACCAAATATTAAGTTCTGTTTTTCTATTGTCTCTATTGAGTTTTTAAATAATTAATTTGCATTTCATTGCATGAAATAATTATTTATTTAAAAACTCATACAATGTGATGTTCTGGATTTTTTTAGAATCTGTCTCTTACAGTTGTAGTGTACCTATAATAAAAATTACAGACCTCTCCCTTCTTTTTGATGGAAAAAAATTGCGAAATTGCCAGTGTATCAAATACTTATTTTCCTTAATATTTGGTACAGTTCACTCCTCCACACAGATCTTCTCCAGATCTTTCAGGTTTCAGGGCCACTGGGCTACATTGAGTTTCAGATCCCTCCAAAGATTTTTTGGGGTTTGGGGGGCGGGGGGGAGAGGGGAGGCCAGGGCCTTGAAAAACTTCTTATGGACCACTCCTTATTGCCTTTGGGTGTGTGTTTCGGATCATTATCCTGCTGGAAGACCCAGCCATGACCCATCTCAATGCTCTTTATGAGGGAAGGAAGTTGTTTGCCAAAATCTTTTCGTCATTGCCCCATCCAATTGGTGCAGTCGTCTGCCCCCTTTTCAAAAAAAGCCCCCCCAGAGTATGGTTTTCCCCCTCCAGTTTACGTTAGGGGTGTTTTTGGGGTTGTACTCATACTTATTCTTCCTCTTTGATCTTTAATGGCCTGAATCTGCGGCATAAGCAAGGGGGTTTGCGTGCTCTGCGGTTTTACCCAGATGGCATGTATGTTAAAAAAGTAATCTATGGCTGTGGTCCCATCTCTATTCAGGTCATTGACCAGGTCCTCCTGTGTAGTTCTGGGCTTACCCCATGAGGTAAGATCTTGCATGGAGCCCCAGACAGAGGAAGATTGACATCTTGTGTTTCTTCCATATTATAATAATTACACCAACAGTTGTTGCCTTCTCACCAAGTTGCTTGTCCATTGTCCCATAGCCCATCTCAGCCTTGTGCAGGTCTACAATTTTCTCCCTGTTGTCTTTAGCCAGCTTTGATCTTAGTTATGGTGGAGAGGATGGTGTGTGATTGACTGAGTGTGTGGACAGGTGTCTTGTGTACAGGTAACAAGTTCAAACAGGTGCAATTAATACAGGTAATGAGTGCCAAGTAGGGGCACCCCTTTTAAAAAAAAAACTAACAGTCTGTAAGCCAAAAAACTTCTGGTTGGTAGGTGATCAAATACTTAATTTGAAAAAAAAAATGCAAATTATTTAAAAAAAACATACAATTGTTTTTTTTGGATTTTTTTTTATTCTGTCTCTCTCGTTAAAGGGCCCCTTAAAAATTACAGACCTATTTAAACTTTGTAGGTGGGAAAACTTTAAAATGTATCTGTGTACAAAAATTTTTTTTCTCCATATCTATCTATCTATCTATCTATCTATCTATCTATCTATCTATCTATATACAGTGAAGGAAAAAACTATTTGATCCCTTTCTGATTGTGTAAGTTTGTCCACTGTCAAATACATAAAGACATGAAGAGTCTATAATTTTAAAGGTAGGTCAATTTTAATATTGAGAGATAGAATATCTTAAAAAAAAAAACCGAAAATCACATTGTATAAATTATATAAATTTTATTTGCATTTTGCGTGAAAATAAGTATTTGATCCCCCTGGGAAACAAGATTTTTAAAACTTGGGGGCAAAAATTGTTGGAAGGAATCGTCGACGCTTTTGTAGTTGTGATGAGGTTGCACACGCAGGGGGGAATTGGTCCACTCCTCTTTGCAATTTACTCTAAATCTTAAGATTTTGAGGTGTTGTTGGGAACTCGAGCTTAACTCCCCCATAAATTTTCTATGGGATTAAGGTCTGAAGATGGCTAGGCCCCCTCCATGACTTAAATGTTTCTTTTTTAGCCACTCCTTGTTGCCTTGGCTGTCTCAGGTTTTACGGTCAGGCTCCACCATTTCCTATTGATTGGTGAAGTAGTCCTGTGCCCCTTAGCAAGAAACACAAAACATAAGGGGGGACTGACCCCATACGCAAGCGCCGTTTTTTTTTTTGTCTACTTTGCGGTAAAAACACTCTTGATGCCATATTCTAGATGTAAATGAACTGTAATATACCAAACTACGCACATTATATGCCAGGCATGACACATTTGTAAAGCCCTAAAAAGGGCATTACATAAGTAGCAAGATTTCTGTTGCCTCCATAACGCAATGTGTCTATTGAGGTGCATTACATACACTAGCAATGATACGCTGTGCGCCGTGATTTGCATAATGTACCTCTTTAGGTGCATTAAGTTTACTATGCAAGGTACACCTGATGCCAGATTTTTAGAGAATCGGACTTTACATTGATTTAATGCATCTTAAAATGCCACAGAACCGCCAATTTTTGGAAATGTCATCCAATGTTTCCATCTCCATGCTTGACAGTGGGGACGATGTTCTTTGGTCATAGGCAGATTTTTCTCCTCCCAAAAATGGGGAGTTTAGTTTTAAAGCAAAGAGCAGAAATTTTTTTCTCATCTGAAAAGCACCTTCCCTAATCATCACAAAATCATCCAGCTTCATTGGCAAACTTCAGAGGGCCTACACACGTGCCTTTTGACAGGGGAACCCCTTGCTCATTTAAAAGGGTTTTAAAACATTAAGGCATGTGTTACCAATGGTTTTCTTGGGACTGTGGTCCCAGCTGCCTTGAATCTTTTTCAAGTTCCCCCGTGTTTTTTAGGCTGATCTCTCCCCTTTCTCATGATCAAGGTTACCCCATGAGGTGAGAATTTGCATGGTGCCCCAGATCGATGTCGATTGACAGTCATTTTGTATTTCTTCCATTTTCTTACTATTGCACCAACAGTTGTCTCCTTCTCACCTGGGGTCTTACTTATGGTTTTATAGCCCATTCCAGCTTTGTGCAGGTCTATGATCTTGTCCCTGAAATTCTTAGAAAGCTTTTTGGTCTTGCCCATGTTGAAGAGGTTAGAATCTGACTGAATAATTGAGTCTATGGACAGGAGTCTTTTGTCTATTAATGCAGTTGTCTTTAATGCAGGTAACGAGCTGATTAGGAGCGTCTAACTGGTCTGTAGGAGCCAGAACTCTTAATGGTTGGTAGAGGATCAAATACTTATTTCTCTCAGCAAAATGCAAACAAATTTATATAATTTATACAATGTGATTTTCTGGATTTTATTTTGGATATTCTATCTCCCAATGTTAAATTTAACCTAACCTTAAAATTATTGACTGTTCATGTCATGGGCAAACTTACACAATCAGCAAGGGATCAAATATTTTTTTCCTTTTTTTCCTTCATATATAAAAAGCAAAACAGGCAGCAGACTAAAAGAGAAAAAAGGGGGAATAGGGTGCCAGCAGCAAAAGTTTTCATAGAAAAACTCATCCAAAAATAATAATAAGAAAATCCACGGCACTCCTCAAAAGATAGTGCAAGTGCAAACGAGTAGTTTATTCCTCCATGTCAGAAAAATGCAGCATTTGTCAAGCATGTTTTTAAGTCATAGTACTCAGATTATTTAGAATAATTAACATAGTCATAATCAATAGTGATTTAGTGATTTAGACAGATCCAGGGATCATACAGATCACATATAACACTATGGTTCAATATGCAAATAGTACATATAGCAAACAAAGTGCACCTAATAAGTATTAAATTTAAAAATACATATAGAGTCATAACAAAATCAATAATTACATAATCAAGGAGGTGGGAAAACAATCATAACTCACATGATGCTACCAGAAACAAATGGTATCCTTACTAGAGATGGGCGAATCGATTCTAACGAAGTGGAATTCGTTTAGAATTTCAAGAAAACTTCGATTCTGAACGAAGTCAAACTTTGAAGTGATTCGCGGGAACGAAGTGTGTTTTCAATTGATAAAATGGCTGCGAGCACATGGCGCTACATGGGGCAAAGAACTCTGGGAGGAAGAAAGGAGGACCCTAAATGACATGTGCAGAGATGAAGCCAATCAGAGACCGGCGGGATTCTGTGACGTCACCGCACTATATAAGTCCGGACGCGACGCTGGCAGTTCACATTCCTCTCTCTGTGCCGTGTTGTAGCTGCTGCAGCTCCTGTAGCTGAGATCTCACACAAAAGAAAGACCTTTTATACAGCGATTTTTGGGGGGTGTCACAGCTTGTCTCAGAGACTGCTTCTCTTCCGTTCTAATTTTCACTTTGTGTTATTATTGGAATTGAAGTCCAGTGTGCGTCCCATTCAGCTGCATATACATTTTAATGCTATCTGCTCAGTTCTGGAGCACTTTGAATATCCAAGAGTTATCTAAGCCTGTTGTTGCTGTTATATTCAGTTAAAGAAACAGTGTTTTTACAATCCAAATACCAGTTAATTTTTGGCTGCTTATGTCTTTTGCGCAATTTATATCCAAGGGCTACTTAAAAGTCTTTGTGCTATTGTAGTCAGTAAAAGAAAGGTTTTTTTTTTTTTAAACGCCAAAGAAGAAATTTTGCCTGTAGCATAATTCATATCCGAAGATTAATTAAGCGTTTTTCTGCTGTTGTGGTCAGTAAAATACACGTCGTTTTAACACGCTACAAAGCTGGTAATTTTTGGCAGCTCATTTCTTTTGCACAATTTAGATCCAAGGGTTAATTAAGTGTTTTTCTGCTGTTGTAGTCAGTAAAAGAAACTGTGTTTTTCAATGCCAAAGAAGAAATTTTGCCTGTAGCATAATTCATATCCGAAGGTTAATTCATTTTTTTTCTGCTGTTGTGGTCAGTAAAATACACGTCGTTTTAACACGCTACATAGCTGGTAATTTTTGGCAGCTTATTTCTTTTGCGCAATTTAGATCCAAGGGTTAATTGTTTTTCTGCTGTTGTGGTCAGTAAAAGAAACAGTGTTTTTCAACGCCAAAGAAGAAATTTTGCCTGTAGCATAATTCATATCCGAAGGTTAATTAAGCCTGTTTGCGCTTTTCTATTCAGTAAAATACACAGAGTTTTTAAATGGCACATACAAGTAAATTTTTCCTGCCCATTTGTGGAGCACAATTTATATCCAAGGGTTACCCAAGCTTGTTAGTGGGTTCATTTGATACAGATATCTTCATTAAACAGAGTCTGTACATTTTAGAACAAACAGTATGTCAGACAGAGAGGTGGCAGGCTCTTCACATGCGAGTGGCAGTGGCACAAACATTCCTGGAGCAGGCCCAGGTCGCAGCACAGTAAGGGGACATCGCAGCAGGGGTCACTCAGTGAGGCCAGAACTGCCGGTGTCATCTAGCGGCCGTGTGTTAACCAGCAACCCAAGGGTTCTTGATTGGTTGACTAGGTCATCCACTTCCTCCCAGATGACATCTGACAACCCCAGCCAAGAGTCGGTGGGAACGTCAGACACAACCCTTAGTTGGCATGGCCCGGGAGCGGGTCAGCGGCCCTCACCTGTCCTCAACCCGCCTCTGTCCCATCCGGTTCCCTCAGCCAGAGATCTACTATGTGGTCTGGGCTCAGTGCCACTATACAGCGAGGATGAACAATTTGAGTACAGTCAGCAGCTACTTGGCAGCGAAGAAATGAGGCCAATATCCCCTGCTTCTTGCAGTAGGCGGCAAAGTATAGATGTGGAGAGTGGCATGTGATTTTATGTTGTGAGGGGTCAGCCTCTGCATACCAAGACCGTTGAGTAGGACAGCAGTGAAGATGAAATAATAATCAAGGATGATGTAACCGACCATACTTGGGAGCCGGGTGAAGCAAGGGCTTCATCATCGTCAGGAGAAGAGGGCTTCAACTTGCGCCTCAGGCAGCGGCGTAGCCAGCAAGTGGGTTGTGTGGCCGCGTTTTTTGTTGAAATGCAGCGTATGGAATTGAAGGAGACCCTAAATACAGGGAACGTTTTAGGTGCTTATTTTGCATTCGGTGCCATTAGTGATGGAATTTAGTACAAAACTGGAATACTGAACTACAAGCAAATGCTGCAAAACTGGCTTGGGATGAGCTTCTTCAGTATGAAGAATGAGAATCGTATGTCCAAATTACAGACAGAAAAAAATTCCTCCGCCTCCTCGATGAACCTCGTCGGTCATATCCGTGTACCATATCTCTTGCCTCCGTCCCTTGACCACGATCCTTGCCGGCTGTCCTGACCTTACGCTTGTCCCCGACTCCGAGTTTGCCTTACGATTTTGTACCTCGCTACACCTCGGCTGCCACCGCAAGCAAGTCATGTCAGGGGTAACGGCCTGGTAGACTCCCGTCGCAGCAAGTCTATCCCGATTTGTGGCGGGCTCTGGCGAAAACTGGGACCTACTTAGATTCCGCTCCCTGGCGTGGCTATTGCCATCGTCCCCTTACTGTGCTGCGATCTGTGGTGGCTCCGGTAACCTACTACTGTGTTCTTTGACGCTATGGTAGGATCTTAGCCCTCAGCTTGTTTTTTTCCAGCTGGCGCTGCCATGACTTTATCAGGCTGCATTCCTGCTTCAGTTTTTTGGTCAGTTTTGCCCCTGTAAGTGCACAGGGAATTTTAGAGTGAAGCGATTCTAAGAGCGGCGGCAGTCATGTGCGTGTCATACTAAAACACAACATTGTATGAAGACCAAACCAAGCTCCCTCTGCATATTTAAGCATGGCACAACATTCTACAGCACCCTACAGGCTCTCTGCAGCCTGGAAATAGCTGTTTTTTAATGTGATTCGTCCCAAAGTAATTCGGACAAAAACAAATTTTGACGTAAAATTCGGCGAAGTCGGCGAACCGAATTTTTGAGAAATTCGCCCATCTCTAATCGTTACATGTGAACTGTGCATGCTGATAGGTGATTACATGCAAGCATCTCCAGTTACCAAGCGCTGGACACAGCATCTAAAGAATGAACTGCACATGCCCGATTTCTCGTAGCTGATAGGTAGCTATGTACAAATGTGTCTAGTAACCGGAAGTCAAATACTGCCACTGAAAACCAGGTACTGGGACATCCAAAGGTATGTAAGCAACGCATCACCATATATGACAAATAATAGCATATTCATAGAACTTAATTAAACCACTCATTGCAGTATTTAAGTCTAAATTCACTACATAGAGGGGGTAAGTATCGTAATCCAATCCTATTGAGGGAGAAGAACAATGCCACCATAACATGCTCAGCAACACTCAGACCATAATCATGGACAGAATTGCCTGGCACCAAAATCCCTTTCAAAATTAGCCAACCATGTACTCCATCCTGTTAAAGTAAATATGTAAAGAAGAACTGAAAAAGGACATGCAGACATATCAGCAAAATAAGTGTGGGCAAAACAGTACACAATAAATAATAAACGGAAATATCTGCAGTTCAGCCTCAGTGAGTAAAAACGTCCTGGCCTTCTTGACATATTCTAGATGAAAGCTAGAAAAAGAGAGAAAAAAAGAAAATTAAAATATAATAAATACAAAATGATAAAATACAATAAAAGTGCAAAAAACCACATAGCCTACAGGAAAGTGAACAGCGGACAGAAGAAAAATTATCTTATATTACTGGAGATAGTAAAGTGAACTTTTAAGCCACTAGGTTTAAGAGTATTAAGCCTAAAGATCCATTCAAGTATACGATTTTTGAGCATATTGAGACGATCGCCCCCTCATTTGGACATTGGAATGTGATCCGGTATCATAAATTTAAAATCATGTTCAGTGTGACCAGAATCTAGAAAGTGCTCTGAAACTAGGAGATCTTGACATTGTTTCCGTATATTATATCTATGATTTTTCAAATGGGTATGCATGTGGCACCTCGATTCACCCACATAGAGAAGTTGGCAAGGTCACCATAATACGGAGATAACCCAGTCAGAGCAACAGGTTAGAAAAATATTATCTTATATTATACCAAGCTAATAGGATGAATGAAAGAAGTGCCCTTTTTTTTTATAGGAACAATTGACACAACTAGAACAAGGAAAACTACCAGATCTAAATGTGTCCATGATAGTTTGTTGTGTTATCACTTTAGTTGGTTAAATCCATGGTTGCAACTAAAGTTCTTACACAACAAACTATGACAAGCGTATCCTGCCTTTATCAATGCTCAGTTGCCATTGGTCCACCAAATCACATTTAGCTCATATAATGTTTTTAACTTATTGGTGATGTCTAGAGAGTACTGTTAAAGCTTGGATACACAGCAGCACATCCTAATTTCACAGAATGGTTTTATGATTACTTTTTGCTACAACAAAGCTAGGTTATGTTTGCATTCTTCTAACATTGATAGCTAGGTTTTATGGGCTGAATTATTTATGTTGGAGTACATGTATAATATTAAGTGTTTTGGGGTCAAACAGCAGTATTAGCTTTACAATATACCTTACTCAATTCCCTTTACGTCAGCTGTTGGCTGCTTCTTACTTTATATACTTTTTCTTTACAAATAATATTATTCCCAGATACCAACCTATACAATGTTCTATCGACATGCAATATTACAATGATTATCAATGTGAAAACTTTGCAATAACAGATTAAACAATGATCAAACAATGATTAAACAATGATTTGTTTGATCCCAATTCAATGACAATTACACCATTCTTTGTAATATGTCTTCTTTTCTTTGCAGAAGTTCTCAATTTTAACTCAGGTTTAGCTCAGGTCGGCAATGAATCTGTTCGGTTGTTATGACCCTAATTGCTTACAGGACACCCTATTACGCAATCATCAGTTACTCTCTGCAGTTAAATACTCAGGCATAACCGCTGTGTCTGTGCTGTCATATCTATAAATATCCATCTTGGATTGACAGATATCTTTACTAACTTTGTTTATTTCCTATAAGTGTGGAAATTATATCTGAATTAGAAATGAATGACAAAACACACTTATCGCCACATTACTTTTCACTGTGGCTGGTGATTGGGTAAGTTTTCACATTAATAGCTTTTTACCTGGGCTAATTAAATGATTGGAGAATCAGGCAATGCCAAAGAGATTAGCAGTCTGGCAGTAAAAAATGGCAGGAGGGTCGTGCTTAATGTTGTCCTTGACCTTGACCTGGTTTACTTCATGCGTCTTTAAAAGATCTTAATCTGAACCTGTCAACCATGTCAATTAAAGATAGATCAGGCAGTCTACTCTGACTTACACAGATCTTAAAGGGGTAGAAAAATTAAATAATATGCTAGTTCAGGCCAATAAAATAATTACACATATTCTCACCTTCCTCCACTCCTTAATCTCCTAATCTTCTGTTTACCGTCATTCTCTTCTGGATGTCATGTCCCCACTGCAGCCACTTATTGGCCAAAACTGTCATGTGCCACTCATTTACATCACCATTTGGCTGAGAGAACATCTCTAAACAATGATGTAAGCAGAGACACATGATCAATTTGGAAGATAACAAAGGTAAACAGAAGATTGGGAAGACCAAGTGCTGTAACAGAGGAGTGGACTAAGGTAAGTATAGGCTTTTTTTTCAATATTATTGACCTGCACTAGCATATTATTTAATTTTTCTACAACCTGGAAAACCCCTTAAATAGATCTAAAATAAATGACTCTTATAACATTCAGAGATGCGTATAGTTATCACTATATCATTACATGATAGTTTAAACACATAAGAGTTCCACCATGTCATCCACTATGAGATGGCAGAAAATGTAGAGGAACAAATGTCTAGAAAATAGTCTCAACCAGACTCTCACCGATCTTTATACAAAAAATATTGCTACTTTATCAAAGGAGCTGAAGTTCTTTGACCTTGCTTCTTCATGATGGTAGCTCATCATTAGTTCTTGCATTATTTGAGTTTGTGAATTACAGTAATGGTAAACTGATAACACATGATTTTTACTCAGATTGCAAATGTAAAATGCAAATCAGAAAGCTGAACTATTATTTTTCTGTGAGGAAAATAAGTTGTGCGACTGCCTGAAGGTATATTTCAAAGGTTACATCTCTGCCTCTTGTTATCATTCTGTATGAGTTAACCAATTTCACACACTACTCTTCTCTTTGAGCCTTAAAAACATGAAATAAAATTTTGTGCTGCTTAAAAAAATGACAGATAACTGCAGAAATGGGAATCCATCAAGATATTTTTATATTTTTTACATTGTATTAGTTGTACAAGACATAGTCGTACAGCATTGAGTTTTATAGCAATGCGCACTGTGGTCTGGTGCCCAGTCTGCATCTGTGCCCACTTCCCCGTTCCTACATCAGGCGGCACCACAGTCCAGTGTCTAATCCGTGCTCACACCTGCACCTTCTCTCACCTTCTCCATCGTCAGGCTTCGCCTTACCGACTTCGCCAACATCTGTACCCTGCCTCTGCTTGTGCAGCCACATCGTCCCAGCCTGCACTATGGGGTGCACAAGCTGATACCTTTACCCAGTTGTTGGTGTCACTTTGTCATCCTACCACACCTACATTTTTCTCCAGATTGCCTTCCTGTTGTAATTTCATCCTGCTACATTTCTAACTCTCCTCACTGCACCTGGTACTACCTTCTCGCTACAGCGGAGACCTCAAAGCCTGCCATTGGTTTTTGAACAAATGCACAATACACTTTGAGGTCCTGGACAACCAGTTTGTCTCAGACCAAGTGAAAGTGGCTTTCATAATCTCCCTGTTTTCAGGGAAGCTTTAGCCTGGTTCACTCCCCTTTCGGAATGAGGGGACCCACTGACAACCATAATGACAGATTTCCTCAAGGTTTTCAAAGAACCAGGTCGTATCTCCTCAACTGCATCTTCACTTCTTTGGCTTCATCAGGGCGATTTCTCTGTGGACCAGTATGCGATGCAATTCCGGAACCAGAGTTGGCCCAGAATGATAAGGCTCTTGTAGCTACCTTCTGGGAAGGCCTGGCCAGTCACATCAAGGATGATCTTGCGGGCCACGTTCTGCTTACCATCCTGGATGACCCCATCACACTGGCCATCCACATTGACATCCAATTTGTTTAATGACAACAGGAGATACGCCAGCAACAGGAAGCCTCCTAAATCTGCAGAGTTAGATGTCTTCCAACATCCACTCCAGCTTTCATACTCAGTTACACAGGAGGAACCCATACAAGTAGAGAGAGGCCGTCTGTCTGAAGAAGAAAGAGCTTGCCGACGGAACTTGACCTGTGCCTCTACTGTGGCGCCAGAGAGCACCTGCTAAGGAACTGTTCAGCCCATCCAGGAAACTTCAGAACCTAGGCTTTGTGAGAGGTGACCATGATTGATGAAACTTCCTCTTAATATTTGACAATGCCAGTCACTCTGGTACTTTTAACCTGTTACATTCTCCAGGTCACAGTGTCAGGATACGTTCGTCTGGACAGTCTCCCACCTGTTTAGCACAACTACCTGCGAGGGTTATTAAGTCTAGCCTGGGACCACACCCTGGGAGAGTTGCTGCTCCTGAGCCAGGAGTGACAGCTCTCAGGACCAGTTGGGGGGCCCAGATGCCGCTCCGGTCAGCTGTGTGGGCGGTGTCCGGGCAGCCCTCTTAAACCTCCTCATTCCCTCCAGTCTTTGCCTGACAAAGGTTTCCCCTAGTGTTCCCTGTGCTTTTGTGATTGGTTTTCCTTGTATCTTGACCTCGGTTTGCCTTTGACTCCGCTTCTGCTCTCTGTTTATGTACCACGCTCGTATTTTGACCTCGGCTTGTTTCCTGTTTACTCTCCTGGTTTCTGATTTTGGCTATTACGTTCCTGACCGTTACCGAACCGGACTGTTTGACACTGAGCTTCCCTGACGGCCCTGCACTTAGCAGCGTAGGGACTGTCGCCCAATTGGGGTCTGCCGCTTATGGCAGCACGCCAAGTAGTCAGGGACAGTGGACTGGGTGGCAGTCAGGACCCACTGCACCTCCTCTGACGTGACAGTTTGTCAGGCCACTATTTTGCTGCTCTCCACGCACCATTAACTCCATGGCTGCATTAGTAGAGCAGATGCAGGGGCATACCAACTTGGTCCAGGACCTAGCACTTAGAGTGCAGCAGCAGGAGACCTCCCAGGGTACCCCTCCGGCTGGGGGTCCTTCAGGACCTTTCTCCCCGTTAAGTGAACCCCCTATTCAATTACCCGAGAGGTTCGCAGGGGACAGAAAGACCTTTTT